>NJDC01004734.1:157876-183754 GCA_002245475.1 Calephelis virginiensis
ATTATTTGGTCCTGTATTGCTATTATAAATCCTTCCTTTTCAGGGAAGAGGCTGCCGACTTTTAACCATTTGTTATTATTATTATCATTTATTTATAATGCCTCTTATTTTCTACGTCTATACATTTAATATATAAAAAAATATTAAAAATATAAACATAAAAAACAGGTTACCAAAAACGGTGGTCTTACAACTAAACCGTCAGTGGTCAGGGCGACAGACTGAGGAACCTCCGTACAATGCGTGCTGTCCCCAAAACTGCTGCCTTTTGAATCCGGCCCTTAATCCAGGGTTGCAGAGCGAGTCTCTTAAGGTGTTGGTCGAGACTCTTCGCTATAAGACCGTTTACTGACACGACTATCGGGACAATTGTTGTTGAATCAATATCCCACATGTCGGTTACCTCGTGAGCCAAGTCTATGTATTTTGACATTTTTTCCTTCTCGGCTTTCACGAGGTTAACGTCACATTTCATCACATTATTATTATTATTAACCATCAATAAAGAAACAAAGAAACAAAAAATCAAGAAAAAATTAAGCCAACTGCGTTTCTTTCGAAAGATGTTCATAGTGAATATATGCGTTAATATCGGGTAATCGATTTTAAGACGTGTCGTTTTTTGTTCATTGGTAAAATTAAACCTGTTCATAGTTTTAAAGTAACTTTAACAGTTTTATTTAATGGGGAATTCTAATCCCTAAAAACCTTTGGAGGGGCTAGCGGTTACACTACTAACTTCGACAATCCAATAGTCTTAGGTCCTCCATACAAATGCTAAATTACTTGACGGAATCCCGTTTTTCCCGGTTGGACGAAAAAACGAAATTTTCTTCGGTACAAATCCACTCAAATTCCGTACCGATACATTTCGAATGTGAGAAGTATCTCTACAGATTTGTATGGATTTACTGAATTCTAGATTTTCGAAACGGAAATCCGTAAAGGGATTGCCAATCTATATGTCGCGCCTTAAGTTGGATTCACATTAATCTTCGTGTCTTTTTTTGGGTCTGGAGTGTTATTTTAGAATAATCACAAGGTTATCAATATTGTTGGTAAAAAGTTATCCTCTTTTGTATTTGATATTTTCCATCGTTGTCGCTTGGGAAAGCTTCCAAATATTCACATTTTTAAATAAAGAAACACTTGTACAGTAGTTTAAGTTTTAGCCCTGATGATGCTATGTAAGTGAAACCGGTAGGCTATTTACAAAATAATAAATTATAAGTGATACTTACAACAGTACAAGTGTTTATTTAAAAATATGATTATTCTCTTTTATCGAAATCAAAGTCGCTTTTGTCTCTCAAGTGATACTTTTACACTTGACAGAGAATGACATTTAAAAACATTTAAATAAAATTCCAATACAAATGAAACATTTGTTAAAAAATTCTCCCCAAATTGTTTTGGGCTCCTTTGTAGAATAGACCCTCTGCTTTTCTGCCAGACTGCTCATAAAAAGCGAGTATGAGCTTACCGTCACTAACACCGTGGCATCTCACTGGGTAGTGGAGTTTCCCAGCGACTCACCCGAATTATCACCACCGCCTTATCTATTTCTGCCTCCATAATTTTAGTACATGCCGTAAACGTGTTCCGATTCAGAGGATGGGGTAGCCGGTAAACTTACTTCTGCTCGAAGTTTCACATCCTGCCAACCTGAAGCCAAGGTTGGCAACGCACCATTGCCACTTTTAGTGTCTCTAAGTGACGCGAATCAGGAAATCCGCCTACGTATTGCCTTCCAATATCATAAATAATATGCTTTTTAGCGTTAACTATATTTATCTACGTATTATATGTTTAGATTAGTATCGTAACATAAAAATGTAAATAGTTTTAGTGTTAAACTAGTTCGTGAATGAAGATTCTAACAAAAAAAAACTATTTACAAAAAACTGACTTTAATCCAATCACTATGTTACCGAGATTCGTTAATGTGAAACCCTTGTTTCTTTCAAAAAAACAAAGGAACTTTTCCTAGAGTTAGTTAGCCTTGTTTGTGTAGGTAGCTATATTTCAGTACGTTTTATGTTTAGTACGTAATTTTATTAAGTGTGTAGTTATTTTTTAGTATAGTTTTGTACACCAGGTCTAAATATTCCAGTTATTGTTTTCCTTTAAGGGATTGGCTGGAAGGAATTTCATTAATTAGAGATAAGCTTGCCCTTTGTACTTACGTTCATTTTAGTCTTAAGATTTTCTGTAATTTTTGTTGCGTGCAATAAAGAGTTAATGAAAGAAAGAAAGAAAATATATTTATTTGCGGAATACGCGTGTTGCAGTTGTTACAAAATTATTTAAGCTTTCCGACATATTTTACCACGTTGTGGTGTGCAAATATTTTAATATTTATAAAAGTTTTCTATAAATTTTAAAGAAAGAAAAAATTTCGCCCCAGGCAGGATTTGAACCTGTAACCTTTCGTCTCAAGCCGACGAATGCTCTAACCAATTGAGCTACTGAGGATTCAAGTCCCGCGGCGAAATTTTTAATTCCTTTCTAACCCGTTAACGCGGGTCCTATGTCCTATAGATACACAATTCTGAGTACCCACCAAATGAGTTCATCATTACAGATGAAATTCACATTTTAGAATGGCCGTAACTTTCGTTTCTCGCAACGTATTTTTATTTTAGCACTTGCCCTGTGCTTGGGATAAATTTTCTATAAATTTTAAAGAAAGAAAAAATTTCGCCCCAGACAGACACGATTTATAAAAGTAATTATTTAATTATATAACAATGCTTTAATATTCATCAACAAATAGTTTTATTCTTATTACCATTTGAATTATAACTGACAATTTTAAAATGTTAATAAATTTAACCTTGTCTACTGTAAACTACCTCCGTTTCCAAACCTAGCCAGTCGGGAGAAGAAACGGCGAAACAAACTCACCGGCAGCCAGTATTATAACCTGTCGTCCTCGTAGTACCACCTTCTTACCACGTCCTTGTAATAATAATAAAGAGTTAATACGTTATTTAGGGAAACAAAAACATAGAACGTGTAACTCGAAAACCACTTCACGGTTGTTGATTAAATGGGATAGGGAGGATGGGAAACGCGACCACTTCTTAATAGAACCACTTTTCGAAAAAAGAATTATCTAAATATAATATAATAAACAAGCAAACAATTATGCCTACTGCCTATTGAGAACCTCCTTTTTGAAGTCTGTCAACGGGATGTTGTGTCCTGTTTTTTTTTAAATTTTTCGGCATCAGACATGACTTCTTTAGGTCCCAGATTCGATCCCCAGACCGGGCAATAAAAAAATTGGAAATTGCGTGTTTCCAATTTTCTAAAAAAAAATATGTTGCCTGAGATTGGACACCCGTTGGCGATAGGCTTGCCACCTATCACATTGTGGGACTTAGTGTCTATGGCTAGTCGTGGGCACCCACGACTAGCCACAGACACCCTTGCCTCTGCCTACCCCTTCAGGGATATGGGCGTGTAGATACTTTTTTCTAAATCATTCTTATACTTAGACGACATAGTATTGAAATTGAAGTAGGTGTTTTGGATTTTTCCTGGGTTTGTATAACTAGAAGACATAATGTTGAAATTGAAGTCGATTTTTTGAAATTTTAATGCACTAAAATTGTTTTTTTTTCTGAGAGAATATAAAATTAAGAGAATATATAATCTAAGTAGGTTTCTTGCAGTTTTACTGCGCTTAAAATACTGTTATACTTAGACGACATGATGTAAAAATTGAAGTAGGAGTTTTGCAGTTATCAAGGATATTTTAAATTATTCCTATATTTAAACGACAATATTAAAATCGAAGTTTCTTTGAACCGTTTTAGTGGATTTAAATCATATCTCCACAGACTCCTAGAATTGTATAATATGTCAATCTCAGAACCGCAGGGTTATTACATAACCTTACTGGGGCAGCGGTGACGGAGGGCCTAACATCTACTCATTGTTAGGCATAGAATAGCTGTTATCTTTCTAATCCCTCTAGCAAGGGTGTTTGTCTTATAAGCGTATATTAGTTTCACCTGTACTGATGCACAGAAAAGATAAAATACCTCATTTTAACAGACTTCAAAAAGGTGGTTATCAGTTTGTCTCTGTGTTTTTTACATATATGTATTTTTGATAATGGAAAGCAAACAAGCAGACGGATTTCTTGATGGTAAGAGATTCACGCAGCCTAGAGACACCAAAGGTGTTAATGGTGCGTTGCCAACATGAGGCCAGCATATTAAGCCTCGAGCAAAAGTAAACTTACCGGCTACCCTCCAAACCGGAACACGTCAACGGCAAGCATTAGACGTTATGGCGGCAGGAATAGATAAGGCGGTGATACCAATCTGGGCGAGTCGTTGCAAAACTCTACCACCTAGTCAGATGTCACGGTGTTAGTGACGGTAAGCCTACGCTCGCCTTCGCGCTGCCTGACAGAAAGGCAGATGGTCTATTCTGCAAAGGAGCCTGGACCAATACGTTTGTTATGTTACTCCACCAATGGCTAACGAACTTCCATAGTTTCTTAGAAAGACAGATCATGATTCTGAGGTGGTCTTCTACAAATTTTATCAATATCCATATTCAAATTAAGTCATTTATTTGTAAGCAAAGACTTGTTTGTTTGAATATTCATCATTTGTTATAAATGTTTAGGTACATTGGAACATCGCCTCTGTGGTCTAGCGGTCCAGGTGTTGGACTTGACTTCATGAAGTCCCGGGTTTGGTTCCTGCGACGGGCAACAAAAAGAAAATGTGGTTTTTCCATATATCTAATAAAAAAAACATTGCTCGGGATTGAATATGTGCCCGGTTGGTGATGGGCTTGCCACCTATCACATTGTGGAACTTAGTATCTTTGGCTAATAGTGGGTGCCCTGGTTGTGCCTCTGCCAATCTTTTGGGGGGATATGGGTCCGAAGATACTTGAAGTACATTGGATAGTTTTAGCTTACTTAAACCTAATTTTTACTTGCATATTATAATAACTAATCAATGTTGGTTAGTTATCTTTTTGTAAGTTCTAGACACAGAAAATTGCATCTAATGTCAATAGATGAATCTGGTAAGAGCTCGTAGATAACGCCTCAGTTCTTTTTACGTCTTTTAAAGTCTTTAAGCTTATTCAAATCTTGAAATTAAATATGTTCCAAAGACACTCGAAACATATAAAAGTTAAATGGAATTTGAAGATGGCAAAATGAAAAGATACTTAAGCTTTATTAGTCTGTAAAATACATGACAGTAATTTCATCCTTACCTTCTTATCATATGGACTACAATTAAGTGTCATTGAGATTGGTAAAGTTTGTACTTTACCCAGCGTAATATTCCGATTTATTTGAATCCCCGTATGGTAATGCGATAAATATGTAACGAATGGTGAATACATCCTTAATTTTACAGTTTTTTAATCATTAATGTCCTATTTAATTGAACTTTTCTCTCGTAATATAACCATAATTTTAACATAATAGGTTTAATTACTGTTATAAGATATTAACCTACTTGTTTCGCTTGTTTCAGCGTCCTCAAATATATTTTTTCTTAGTACATAGTTAATTATTGTATTAATTATAATCTTGTTTTATTATTTTTGTAACCACACTCCTATCTTTATATTAATACGTGAAGCAAAAACTTTGGGCCCCTTTTTACGAAAATTGCGCTGACGGAGGAGTACGAAATTTGGCACACTTATAGTTTATGTGAAGGAAGTGCAGAACGCTAATATTTTTAATGATGATGTTTATAAAGTGCATTAATTAAAAAAATAAAACATTACACGTGCTACCATGCATTTTACACACACAAACAAATATATTGATGATAACGATAAAAGATCACAAATAGTGCACAAACTATAATCATACAGTTTGGAAACAAAGTAGTTGGTCGTGAGAAATGAAGATAGCGTTCTTATCAACACGATATTAAAATTGGTTATGGTCGAATTTCGACCAATGTGCGACCACTAGTATGCTATAGATTGTTAATCGTAAGGTCCATAATTTTGGTGTCGTGATCATTCTCTTGACTTTATCCCATAACTGGAGATCGGCGCAGCATATTTCTTTCTTTCATAGCAGTCACTAACTCTGCAGCCACTTTTTTTACACACATTTTCTTTTTTACTAAATTTATCCATATCTTAAGTGACCTTTCTTTACCCTAGTATCTGCACACGTTCAAGCTGTTTTTGCAACATGAATTACATCCCTTTACATCACACTCTCACAGCATGCTATGATTAACTTTTTCCTCTAATATTTTTTGTTACTGCTGTCACTTTTGTTCTTCCTCACACAAATCTATCAACACTGTTATAGCTTCGTATACGTCCACATTAAAACGTAAAATAAGCTCGTAATGTAAAAAATCATATTTTGACAAAATACAAAATTATACACCGAGCGTAAGCAGTGTTTTGACGGAATTCCGCTGTAAAATGTACCAAGTCACAGAAAAGCTAAAAAATGAAAAGAAAGATTCTACTTTTTTGCATTTTAATAAGAGTTCTATACAGCAGCAGATTTAGCTGCGTTTCCAATTCCTTATAACTTGAGTGCTCACCATTGTCTTGACCTGAAGAAGAGAGTAGCCGGTAGACTAACACACGTGCCCTTAAGCCTCAGAAATAGAATACCAATACACTAGTAACATCTAAAGTGTCTATAGGCGACGGCTGTTTATTACCATTAAAAGTAACACGTATTTATTCATTCTTATCTTGTATATGTTAAAATAAAAACTACGATATCTTTTTGTGTTTCGTGCCTTTACCATATCAAACATTCTGTCAAAACCGTACAGAGCGGATATCAGATTCGTTTAACGAAAGGATTGTTATGCAAATTCGAATGTACGTTTACCACACTGAAGTATCATTCAATACATGGACAAGTGGAACCAGTGACCCTTGTCAAGTTGTAAACCACGACAAATAAGTCGAAAAACATCATATATCTTGAGAAATACTCGTGAGTAAGGATCAAAGGGCTGACAGAATAGCGTCAAAGTTTTGAATAAAGTATGCCCTTTGTTGTTCATTGAAAGGCTGGAATGTGAAATAGCATGCCGATAGATTTTGTTTTTTAAAAGTTTTGTAGATATAAGTGATATGACTTTCGAGTTACATGGAGCAGAAAAAAATTGTACAGTCACTGTCTTCAAATTTGTAAAAATATATTTTTGTAATAGCATCTCCGAAGACATAGGCAGAGGTACAACCAGGATATCTACGGTTAGCCGTAGGTACTTTTACTGACAGGTAGCACACAGTTTCCCTGTCTTGTTCTGGGTCCAGAAACTTGTCCGGGTTGATCCATTGCCTTACCTATACCTGCTGCCATAACGACTATCATGTTCCAGTTTGAAGGGAAGTGTAGCGGGTAGACTTTCACAATAGGCCTAGCTTTTTCATCCTTCGGAGCGACGCATATGTACATAGACGTAACGTCTATAATGTATATAGGTCCACAGGAGCCATGTGTTTTTTTGTTCACGTAAAAAGCAGCATTGCAAACCAGGCATTTATCCAATCCCCGGCAACAGTATTTTCACTAGGAAATTGAAAAAAACATATACTGAGTCGCCCGACCCAGGATTCAACAGCAAAACTTCATGTAGTCAACTAGTCAAATAAAAAATAAATAAAATAAATTTCCCTGGACAACTTATAAAAACTAATCCCAAAGTAAGCAAATTTTATGCTTTTGTTTTGAGTGTTATCTTATATATAAAATTCTTGTGTCACGGTGTGCGTGATTGAACTCCTCCGAAACGGCTTGACCGATTCATATGAAATTTTGTTAGCATATTGAGTAGGTCTGGAAATCGAACAACATTTATTTTTCGTAACCCTAAGTGATGAGGATGAATTTTGTTACGACTAGAAATCCTCATGGATACCTAACGCTTACGGGAGAAGAGACGGGTTATGTTGGACTCCAGCCGGCTAAAACCACTCGGTGACCATCCTCTGTGTTCATCAGGCGACTGCGCCATATACAGGGTTACCAGCTAAAACATCAGCCAAATTTTGAGAAACGGTTCGAAATCGGCACTTTCGATCTATGAAAACACTAAAAATTAAAAAAAAATATATATAATTTTTATCCGACGCAAAATACAAGATGCATGGTTATAACGTAACACAAAGCATAATAGTAGGAGAGCCCGCGATGCGAAATGTGTAGTAAATCCAGCGTTATTGGGACCCATTGCACTTTGTCGATTAAATAGTAGAGAGTAAAAAAGGTCACGTAAGGTTTTTCTTTTTAGCGGTGCGTTAAATGTCTAGAAGCTAAAATAGCAATTTCAGTCACTTGATCATAGCCGAACTCATCAGATATTAATAATATATATGCATAATGTATTTCCGATGACAGAAAGATGTCAATCAGACAGATTGCTGTAGTCCATTACAGCAATCTGTCTGATTGCTGTAATGAATTGACACCTATAACTTGGTTTTTGAAAGTTTCTGAAACTCCTACTCCCGTACGTCTTGTCCAAACCATCAGAAAATTCAAACATGGACTTATTGGCATGCAATAAGCTCGCCGTATTTTAATCTGATATGTGCGAGTATATTTTCAAGCCAAAAAAAATTAGACAGACAACCCTACATGCGCGTCTCTATGTAGAGATTTGATACGTAATGGAGGTGTTCAACAATGGTACAGGGTATCTCCCATATGTTAATCTGACGCGCCTGAGTAAGTCCCAAAAATGCCCTTTTGGGCTATCCCCTACTATCCCCTACTATAAAACTGGCTTCCACCGACCGCAGTCGCATTGGCACGCCAGTGACGTCATCGCTTGTACTAGGCACGACATAGTGTAACAACAAGTGAAGAAATACTACTTGCGGACTCTTTGAAATGAATCTTTTATAAAGGAAATAATAGTTTGGCAATAATATTTAAAATGCATTGTTATTTAAGCCTTTATTCCATAACATTTAAATTTGGCCGGTCCTTTCAAAGTTACCCTCTACGAATATATGAATACATTTTGTGAAATAAAGTTATATAATAAGAATTGTTACAAGCATTGACAAAAGGACCAATAACTCTAATTAGGGTTAAGGTTTTGTTATTTATGGCCACATTATTGGGGCTGAAGTATGGCTTATAGCAGATGGTAATAAATCTTAATTACCCAGAAATAAGATACTTATAGGACTTACGCAGGAGAGTGCGTAAAAACATATTTTTCTTGCGTGAAAATATACTCTAGATGGTTGTTCGAATTTCATAATTTATAGTGAAATGAATCCCTTGGCTTTTTGCGTAAATAGTAAATTTTCTTAGCGTCTTTTATTATATTTATCATATGTTACCCTCTGAGGAGTTATTTAGAACATCTTTTACAGAGCTTTGTATTCAGACAACACGTCAGACTTGTAAATTCCACCTTTATCTTGACAAATAAAGGTCGCTATTCCATGTTTTGGCTTGTCCCTTGTGACAAGCTAAGAAAAGGGTTAAGACAGAAAGGAAACTGAGATCGCTAGAGTAACAATGAAGTACCAACAAAAGCACTTTTATGAATTGCTAGCTGTAGCTCGCGTGGTTGATGGTCACAAAGTAACATTGTTATCGGATAAAAACTATCCTATGTGTTAATCCAAGTTACCCTCTATATGTGTGCCAAATTTCATTAAAATCGATTAATCAATTTTTGCGTGTAGAAGTTACAAACAAACAGACAAACTTTCGCATTTATAATATTAATATGATTACACGGTTATATAAATTCCTATTCGACTAACATCAAAGTCAAGGTTTAAGACGATAAAGGAAATTCTTTTAGAATAACATTTTCAAGCGCTTTTTCTCTAGCCTGAATTAGGGTTGTGTAATTTATGTCTTCAATATTAAGTGCTGGAAAAATTAACAATTGTAAAGCAAAGGAAATTCTCAAATTTACACGGTATGTAAAGCATACGAAATTACTTCATAGCCCTGGTTGCTTAAACGTAGTACATAGACATAGTAGCTTTACAAAAGCTGAGTAGACAAATTTTGGCAATTTAGTTAAAACTTCAACAAAGACGTTTGAGAGCTAGGTGTAGTATCACCAATTTATCTGTTCTGTCAAAATTGGAGCTGAGCTGAACCGTAACTTCGTAGAACATCCGTTCACCATCAATTTCTGAAGAGTAAGTACCGACTTGAAGTATGTGTGTCTCGTCGGGCGCGTGGCTATCGTACACGCCTAAATACACCAATCAATCAGGAGGCTCGGGTTCGATTCCCGACGGATTTATGTGACGAATTTTTTTGAAAAGAAAAATTTGTCGGGTATGGATGCTTATTAAATTTATTCTGGTAAAGATTTAAGTATTTCAGTGTATAAGAATCGTTGACTAACACCCATAACACAAGTATATAATTTGTTTACTTTGGGGTTGGGTTCAATTGATGTAGCTTTTCCAGGGATTTTTATTTATTATTATTAATATCAAGTTCCCACTACAGCATTTTATTTACTATTTTATTATTATTATTTATTTTCAATATCTCTTATTTTCTACGTTTATACATTTAACATCAAAAAAATATAATTTTAAAAATAGAAACAGGTTACCAAAAACGTTGGTTTTACAACTAAACCGTCAGTGGTCAGGATGACAGAGTGAAGAATATTCGCACAATGCGTGCCGTCCCCAAAATTGCTGTCTTCTGAATTCGGCACTCGACTCCCACTGCAACCCTTGGTTAAGACCAAGGGTTGCAGTGCGAGTCTCTTAAGATGTTGGTCGAGACTCTTCGCTGTTAGAACGTTTACTGACAGAAATATCAGGACAAGTATTGTTGTGTCAACATTCCACATGTGGGTTGCCTCGTGAGCTAAGTCTATGTATTTAATTATTATTATTATTAAAAATAAAATTTAAATTAATTAAAATCAATGGGGTGTTATCCAAGGTTGGTGTCAGGAGTCTCCGAAAACGGCGAGTTTTAATGAAAAGGGTAATTAATTGATGTCGAAGAAGCGAGGCAGGCCTGCAAGGATCGTGAGACTTGGCGTTAGATTCGAAAATTCCCGTACGGGCCAGAATACATAACCGCGTTGCGGCGCCGTGCCGCAAGAATCGGCAGCAGCGTTACTGCTGATTGTAGCGGCGCGTCACTATTTATTTATTTAAAACAGAATAATATATTTTTTAAAACAAATAAGCAGTAAGTTTTTCACGGTGGTTTATGGCAGAGACACATTTATGATGCCGCAGCGCCGCAGCGCGAGGACGCAGCACGGTTATGTGTTTTGGCTCTAAGTGACTTAGCGTGATATGTATGTAATATATGTATACAGTTCTCAATCAGAAACACTAAAATTACTTACTGAAATATCTGTACGAGTCGTTTACACTGTATTTTAATGATAAAACATTTAAATGAATAACTTTTCAAAACTAGACCATTTAAAACGTTGTGATGATTTTTTTATCACTTTCAGGTCAGCCTTCGTGGTAATAATAAAAATATTTGTTTTAAAAAACGAAAAAAATCTACCCATTTAAATATCTATAGACCACGGTTGTAAGACATCAGGAGAGCTGTGTCAAGCAATATTTTCGCTGTTTTATCAATTAAAAATATTATTATTGTGTATACCCTCGTAACCCCGAACAATTAGGCTGAGGTCACAACCAGGACATTACGGGTAGATGCCAAAAAGGTACTTTAGTCAAACTTAGCGGATCCCGAGCAACATTGTTTTTATTGCAAAGTGTAAAACAAACTCCAAGTTTAACGATCCAGGGAATCACGCCCAGGATCTCATTTGCTAACACCAACACCACTCACTGTTCACTCGCGACTTCGTCAACGTAGTATAATTACGACTTTCATATAAACTTTCATCCCTATTATAGTCTTTTGGATGTGGATTTAAAAAAAATAACCTTTGCTTAAACTCGGATCTCTCGAAACAAAATTTCATAAAAATCTGTTCTGCGGTTCAAAGCAACAGAAAGATAGATAGGCAGACTTTCGCATTTATAATATTAGTATGGATATGATATTATATATGTCCATGTTTACTTAGGTCACAATATTAAAACAATGAAGTTAAATAATAGTTCGTGTACATAACTACAGGAAAGTTTAATATTGATATTGTGTATTTGCTTCATAAAGTCAACAATGTGGTTCATTATCCTTATGCAAAGTGCATATTTGTGTACTCAGGTCTTATGACAAGAAATAAAGTGCGATCAATGACATTTTTACGACTGTATATTTATTTATTTTTTGTATGTTTGTTACGTGATTACTTTATCAATTGCCAACTGATTTTGATAGTACATTTTTAGAAAATAGGTTATAATTCCGAAGTAGTCGCATATTAATTTTAGCACGAATCAATCAGTGGTTTTTAATAAGGTCATCCAGATAATTGAAAAGCGTATACATTATTAAATGTAACTCAAAAACTATTATAAAGATGTTAATAAAATTTATGGGGGGCTATTTCCAAACCATACGCTATTTTTCGAAAAGAAATAATCGAATTGCAACGGGGTACTCATTAAATAAAATAGGTAGAGTTGGGTTTTGCAGTTTTACTGCTCTTAATTATTGGGATGAAACTTCTTTATCGGCGTATGAGAGAAATTTGCCGTCACGTTCCTCTGTTACATTCATTAACCTCTAGTTGCGTTTCACAAAAACACCACTTTTTACTTTCGCCGAATTTTATAGTGCGTTTTTAGTGATTTTTGTTTCTCAAGCTGGCTGTGAGTCAGCGTTGAAGATCTCTCGACGTGCTTATATTACCCTATCCTAATTCTAAATTTATTTTCATTTCTCAAGATTTTATAAACCCTAAACTAAGACTACACAAACCATACAGCTTAAACAAAACGGAAGTAATTTTAAGATAATTAAATCCAAACAAAATTATGGAATTTCCAAATTCACGCTTAAAATGTACACGTATTATAACAAGAAAGACGCATCGTCTTGTAATGAATGAATTGGACTTATCAAAAGCAGGAAACCCGACATATATCCAGCTCCGCACAAAAAAAAAACATACACAAACACCACTAATCTGTTTTATTAGCACAAACAATTACACAATAAAAACTAAAAGCATGTTTCCTCGTGTTGGTCCGGGCTCCTTTGCAGAATAAACCATCTGCCTTCCTGCTAGGCAGCTATTCTTATAATATATGTAAAATATATTATAATATTTATATAAAAGGCGAGCATAGGCTTACCGTCTCTAACAACGTGTTATCTGACTTGGTGGTAGAGTTTCGCAGCGACTCACTCGGATTGGTACCACCGCCTTACCTATTCTTGCCGCTTTAACGTCTTGACGTGTTCCGGTTTGGAGAGTAAGGTAGCCGGTAAACTTACTTTTGCTCGACGCTTAACATCCTGGCCTCAGGTTGGCAACGCACCATTACCACCTTTGGTGTCTCTAGGCGGCGTGAATTTCATACTATCAGGAAATTCGTCTGCTTGTTTGCCTTCCAATATAATAAAAAAAAACAACAAAAGCATCCATAGGATAATTCAACTGTATTTCACGAAGATCGAGGTAAATATTTCACGTAATTGTGTAACAATTTGTAACTCAGTGTGCAACTTGCTTTATTTTCAAGTGTCTTATATAACTCAAAAAATAAAAGCTTCTTTATATATTTTGCTCAAATAAATTCTGGCTTTTAGACAGAGTTACAAACCGTTGAGTATTAAAAACTGCAGCTATTACGGTACATGCTGTATCCAGTCCGAACAGTTTATGTCCAATATTTACCCACAGCCTGTATACGTCTGATAAGAGCTTTATTTAATGCCTTTTTGATGTCTCAAATCTGCTGTATTTTATATATTTTATCACAATTTAGTTAATAATTTTTTGCTTCTTTAACTACTTGGATCCTTAACTATTATTAAAAAATCCGTATTTTAACATTATAAATCAGTAACAATATCATGAATTATAATAATTATTAATGTGCCACCGGTGGCAGACTGGTGTGAAGCAACTTGTCCGGGTAAGGATCCATCGCCTAACTTATTCCTGCCAGCATATTTACTCTGTCATGTTTCGGCCAGGAGGGTAGAGTAGCCGATAGACTTACGCAATAGGCCTAGCATCCCAGCCACAGGACAGTAACGCACCTGTAACATCTACGATGTCTATAGGTTATGGTTATCTCTTACCATCAGGAAAGCCGTGTACATGTTCGCTGACCTCTCCATAAAAAATGAGAAGTGTATTTAAGTTTTTTATGTCACAACGGAGAAGTGTTAAAGTTCTATATGTGTAAATAGTTAGGAGGCTGTAGAATGGTGGTTTTTTGTGAAGGACCAACTAAATTCGTTTCAAGCGCATGCTATCTTTGTTCAATGAAACAAAAACAAAAGAGATGGAACAATTTACATATGTCAGATTAGTCTGGATATGTCAACTAGTGACGTTTTTTATCAACTTTTTCTTAGGAATAGATTAGATTAAAAGTCTGTAGAAAATATGTCATGTACAAACAAATCTGACAGCACTAAACGTGTTTTGTCTCTTGCTGTTATTGTCGATAAAAGAAGATGGCGATAACTAAAACTTTTTTTAGTAAGTACAAAATCACCACTACCGGCTTTTTTTCATTCCAGTATCTAAACATAAGCTGCAAATAACTTTAATATGGGGCGAAGCCACTGTCAACGTCTACTACATATCTCTCATTAAATAGTAACAATACTAACTCTTTTCTTTTATCTACTATACAGTTGAAAATTTAAAAAAGTCGTGTCTGCAGACATGAAAGAATAGTTAACTTATGCGAATCTGAATATGTACAGAGTGAGATTATCTGATACTTTGCCTATGACGTTCAATATAAAAACATTGCTTTCCATTCTCGTGTTTTATCTTATAGCTGCTCACATAGAAGAGGCTGAAGCTTCTAACCTGATGTTAGGGACATATAAAAAAGAACTTGTAAGAAAAAAGGTATGTATTTTCATACCCATATCCGCAAACAATCGAAGAGTCAAACAGAGACCATAGAGTTCAGGTTGTTGGGGTGATATCTCAGGTTTAGTTCCCGAGTCGAACAACCTAATTTTTTTTTATTTTCTTTTAACTATAAAGTTGCCCGGGATTGGATATGTGCCCGTTTGGTAATTGGCTTGCCACCTATCACATTGTGGGACTTGGTGCATTCGGCTATTAGTGGGTGCCTTAGTTTAACTTCTGCCTACCTCTTCCGGGATATGGGTGTGAAGATACTTTAATTCAAATTCTTATTACTACACTTACCTCCTCATGTACTGGAACTTGATGACTATGAATATCAGCAGTGTATTGGCCGACAGCGACGCGGCCAGCACCACCACGTACATGACTATGATGACCACATCGGGACTGTAGAACACGTCCAGTTCTATAGGACTCACTCCAAGCAGCTCACTATCGTTCCAGCTAAACCCACTCAAAGATGTCAAATTTTTTGAAGGCATTTTTGCTCACTTTTTTAAATTAAACACAACACTTTTCCATTTTATTTTCTTTATGTGTAGGATAGCTTAGATCTGTGTAAAAGGATTATTATGAAAATTATTATTTATGAAATATTATTCTTATTACATTTTACGTTTTGCTTGTAAATAAATATTATGATAATGTCTTGACGAATGTTGCGGGAAATATTGAATTTCCCGCTTGCATGGGACATATTAAAATGTATATTCTCGTGTTGCTCTCAGTTTGTTCATTTTCTTTTAAAACTTTCCCTGGACTTTCGAAAGTAATTCCAAAATAAAATAAAACAAATCGCTCAAGTAATTCGAAGCTATGCACTTACATTTCGGCTATTAATTTTTTAACCTAATTCCAAAAAAACTAGGATGTCCCATGTTTTTATGTATATTATATCTATTTATGTTAAACGGTTTTTATTTATTCATTTTTATTTGTCTTAAACGATTTCTCCATCATTTCTAAACCGATTTCATTTTTTTGATATAAAAAAAATTTAAAGTGCGTATTTCCGAGGTAGTCTCATTGCCATTAAACTGGGACCTGATGGAATCCTAGACAATTTAAGGAAAATACTTAAGTTTTGTATCGCCTCTGTGGTCTAGCGGTCCGGGTGTTGGACTTGACTGCATGAGGTCCCGGGTTCGAATCCCGGGTCGGCCAACAAAGAGAAAATTGGATTGTTCCAATTTTTTAATAAAAAAAAATTTTGGTCGGGATTGGAAATGTGCCCGGTTGGTGATAGGCTTGCCACCTATCACATTGTGGGATTTAGTGTCTTCGACTAGTCGTGGGTGCCTTGGTTGTACCTCTGCCTACCTCTTCGGGGATATGGGCGTGAAGATACTTAAGTTTTGTGTAGGCAGATGATTTACTTATTGTAATGCAAGGCGTTTTATTGAAGATTAAATTACAATTACATATATTAATTATATATAATTACCCAATTTTTTTAGGATTTTCTAATAAAAAAATAATGCTCGGGATTGGATATGTGCCCGGCTGGCGATAGGCATGCCACCTATCACGTTGTGGGACTTAGTGTCTTCGGCTAGTCGTGGGTGCCCTGGTTGTGCCTCTGCCTACCTATTCGGGGATATAAGCGTAAAGATTCTTTATTTTCATAAGTATTTTCACACCCATATTGCCAAGGAGGCAGGCAGTGACACAAAGAATTGGAAATACAGATTTTTATATTTTTTTTGTTGGCCTACCCGGGGATTGTACCCGGGACCTCATGAAGTTTGGTCCGACACTGGAGCGCTACACTACAGATACTATTTAAATTATACATATATTATAGATTATACGAAATACCTACAACGCTATACCAGTTTTGACCATGTATCGATACCTCATCTATATTCTATATTTCAATAGGGCATACTAAATGCAGGTATGTTAGTAGTGCACTCTTTTACATTCAAATTACAGGGGTTTATACAGGGTTACTTTGAAAGGACCGGCGAAATTTTAATATAAGGGCTTAAATTTAAATATGATTACCAAATTGTACAACATATTTTATAAACATGCATTTGAAACAATCCGCAAAAATGCTTCACTTTTTGTCACGCTAAGTCATACTAGGTACGATTCATGACGTCACCGACCTACGAATGCGACTGCGGTCGGTGGGAACCAGTTTTACGCTTTGCTTACGCTGTAACCATGCATCTTGTATTTTGCGTTGGATAAACATTTTTTTTTTCATTCTTAATTACTTCATGGATTGAAAGTGTTGTGACTTCCGAATCGTTTTCCAAAATTTGCCGGGTACTTAAAATACCACCCTGTATATACTGGTTTTATGTACAAATCTTGACATAAATTGCTACTAATAAATTTAACTCAATAGCTAAACATTTCCACCATTCAATTAGTTAAACAAACATACAATCAAATATAAATCTACACCTACATGATACTCTCATTAAAATACACCATCAAATGTATCCCGTGGTAATTCTTCGACACATTTTAAACATTTTAGCTCTTATAACGTTTAAATAGGTGCTAATATTCCGTATAAATATTTTATTTTAGATTAATGTTGGCGGAATTTCATATCAATAAAGACAGGTTGTTTCAGTACACGGAAACGTACCATTAAACGTGCCGTTAGTAATATGAAATTAACGTTGCGGTTATATTAACCAGTCTCTTTAAAAAACACAAGAGAATTTACAAAAAGGAGCCATAAGTGCAATTTATAACCTAGGCCCAAGAGTTGCCCTTAGAGAAAAATTCAAAGAAATCAAAATTCTAACTGTAGCATCCCACTATATCTTTGTAAACTAAATGTATGTTCACAGAAATTCAAGTTCATTTAAAAGAAATTGTGATATACACTCAACTACTACTATGTCAATACAAGGAATAAAAATAATCTTACTGTGTATGTGTCTCGTCTAGACAGAGTAAGCTATTCTTTTATTGTAGAACTGTATACATTAGGTATACAGTTCTACAATAAACTTCTCAATTATATGAAAGAACTTCCAATTAATAAATTTAAGAAATGTGTTAAATGTAAATTATATGAAAAGGGTTATTATAACATTGCTGAATATTGAGTTGATAAGGCGGCTTGGGATTAATTGCTTCTCATGCCAATCTCTTATAAATATAATGTATCATTACTATAAATTTTAAAGAAAGAAAAAAATTTCGCCCTAGACAGGATTTGAACCTATAACCTTTCGTCTCAAGAAGACGAATGCTCTAACCAATTGAGCTACTGAGGATTCAAGTCCCGTGGCGAAATTTTTAATTCCTTCCTTTCCGGTTAACGCAGGTAGTTATGTCCTGTAGATACACAGTTCCGTGTACCTACCAAATGAGTTCATCATTACAGATGAAATTCACATTTACAATGGCCATAACTTCCGTTTCTCTTAACGTATTTTTATTTTAGCACTTGCCCCGTGCTTGGGTTAAATTTCTATACATTCATTACATTAATTATTGTTAACATATTTTAAACAAAGACAAGCCCCCTGAATTTTTTGCCGGATCTTCTCAGTGTGTGGCCGCGTTCCGATCCGGTGGTAGATTTATTATTGTATAGACGAGTCACAGGTACCTCTTGCAGGTTTACGTGAAATAGAGATAATTTATTATTATTATTACATAATCACAAACTAGTTAGAGATATTATGTATTACATAATACTAATAAAGTACTACTTGAATCTTTCTCATTTTAATTTAAAAAGACAATCTGTATTGACTCTTTTTAGTATCTTCACGCCGATATCCCCGAAGTGGTAGGCAGAGGTACAACCAAGGCACCCACGACTAGCCGAAGACACTAAGTCCCACAATGTGATAGGTGGCAAGCCTATCACCAACCGGACACATTTCCAATCCCGACCAATTTTTTTTTTAAATTAGAAAATTGGTAAAATCCAATTTTCTTTATGTTGGCCGACCCGGGATTCGAACCCAGGACCTCATGCAGTCAAGTCCAACACCCGGACCGCTAGACCACAGAGGCGATTATTGACTATTTTTGTTTGCGTAATATTTTTTCGTTTGATAACAGTCAAACATATCGAAATCCGTGATCATTCAAAATTTACTACGGTAAGCAATTTCATGTTTATTAATTTTGTATTCTGTGATCAGGAGTTCGATCCTCGTGTAGGGAAAAAAAAGAAAACGTGTGTTTTTTTATTTTCCCGGTGCCCAGTTGACGATAGGTTTACCACCTATCACATTGTAAGACTTAGTATTGAGTTTTGCCAAGTAGTTCTGAGTGCCCTGGTACTGCCTCAGCCTAACTGCCGAAGCAATATTGGCGTGAAGACACTTTTTTAACTGTATGTATTCTTTAGGTCGTCGCCGCTTGGTTTAATTCCATCGCATGCTCTTTTTAAATAACATATCTAATCCTATTAATATATTATTAATATTCCTATTAATAGTCCTATTAATTAACACGGAGTAAAATACTCCAAGGCTCAGCCTAAAATTAATATTTACAACAATGTGATACAAATCATAATATCAACTAAATTTGACTCCTTTACGATGCCACGCGGACGCGTTAGTCCGCGTTTATTAAAAACACAGATACTGTTTTACAACATACATTAATTATTATTGTTTTCTTTTGCAGTGATGCTAACTGGCTTTTAAAGAAGGTGTACAGTTGAAACAAAAACAACTGTTAGGTATTTAAAGAAGTGGTATTACTTTATTGCTTCGAGCAAAAGTCTTTAAATTATTTTAATGGTTTCGTTGTTTATCTATTTTAATTAACGAATAAATTTTTCTTATTTGTAATTACTCTGCTGTAAGCAGCAGCACGTTTCACAACTCATATCAGCCAATCCACTTATTGGATTTACATAATTAGGTGTTGCAAATTTCTTTCACAATCTCATTTTTATAATAAGTTACGGTATGGCAATTTCAACACATATCTTCACGCCAAGTCCCTTACCGGGTAGGTAGAGGGTAACGAGTGTTAAATCTCACGATCCTGACATAACTGCCTGGCTTCCTCCACATTCATTAGCTTTTTCATACAAATACGCCAGTTTCAGAGACTTTTTTTATTTATAGGAAGATAAATTCTTCCAAATTCTTTTTTCGTCATGTCCAAAAGTTGTAGAACAAAAGTTGTTGCTTTTGATGTATTAAAGAAAGGTCATGCGCTAGTTACCAGTAACCCTGTAGACACAACAACGAAATCAAAGTAACTCGTTAACTTCAGTTTGGTGTCGTTTCAACGAACGCTGTGACAGAAATCTCCTCTGTGGTCTAACGGTGCGGTGATGGACTTGAGTTCTTAAGGTCCCGGGTTTGATTCACGGGTCGGGCAATAAAAATGTTATGAAATGTATATTTTCAATTTTCTAATAAAAATGACGTTGCCCGGGATTGGATATGTGCCCGGTTGGCTATAGGCTTGCCGCCTATTACATTATGGGACTTAGTGTCTTGGGCTAGTCGTTAGGCCTCAGCCTACCTCTTCGGGGATATGGGCATAAAGTGACATAGAAATATAGTTGACGAATGAATTGAAATAACTCGCCCTGGTTTAATTTATGGTATTTTTCCTGTGCGCATATATCGCACTATCTTTGATGTTCGCTATTTAGAAAGAGTAAACAAGATGTTAAACTCTGAATGAAACTATTTTTAAAAGCTTTTATAAAATTTGGAATGTGTGTAACTGTGTTTGTTCCTGTGAAGTCTAGCAACTCAATCGTAAAAGATATTTTCAACCGATTGAGCTGAAATGTTGTGTACATGTTTTTACATAAACAAGTGGTCGCCCATTGATCAAAATTCCACCGTAATACATTTTATTGTCTATTTGATAGGAACGCCATCTACATTTATCAAGACAAACTACTTTGTTTCCAAACTAAATGGTTATAGTTTATGTATGATGTGTGTGTTGATCTGTGATTAAATGGATGGTAGAATGAGTAATATTTTATTTTTTATTTATCGCACTCTATAAGCATTACCATTGAAAAATATCAGCGTTCAGCACTTCACCTACACATACTA
The DNA here is from genome assembly GCA_002245475.1 of Calephelis virginiensis. Classification (NCBI taxonomy): domain Eukaryota; kingdom Metazoa; phylum Arthropoda; class Insecta; order Lepidoptera; family Riodinidae; genus Calephelis; species Calephelis virginiensis. Next base: position 178,905 of record NJDC01004734.1, read on the forward strand.
TCCAATTAATATTATGAATGCGAAAGAAGGAGAAACATACAAATGTTTGTTACTCCTTCACGCAAAAACGGCTGAACCGATTTTCATGACATTTGACATACACATAGAGGGTAGCTTGGATTACCACATAGAATAGTTAAATGTTCCTGTGTGGGCTTGTGAGTATGAATGTATGTATGGATGTTTGTTTCTCTTTCGTGCTCGAATGGCTGAACGGATTTGTCTGAAATTTGGAACACAGATAGATTATGACTTGGATTAATATATAGGCTACTATTAATTCCCATATCACAACACAGGAACCCTGTGAAAAGGCGGGTGAAGCCGCAGGCAATAACTAGCTTTAAACATGTTTTTAAATAAATATACAAAATTTGGTACAAATCTCAATCTCAGTAATGAAGCAAATAAACAATGCAAATGTGGATGGATGCAGGTACCAGGGGATACCAAGTTTGATATTCCACGATCAGATCGCTCGAAAATAATTCAAGGGTGATGTTAAGAGTCTCCGAAACAGCCGTGTTTGTATAAAAAGGGTAATGAATGTGAAGGAAGCCAGCAAATCTGCCAGGATCGTAAGGTTTGGCACTCAATACTCTCTACCTACCCCGTAAGGGCTTGGCGTGAAAATATGTATATGTATGTAATAATAAAGCAATGTTGCATATAATGTTGATAAATTATATCTACCTGTAGAGTAAATATTAAAATAATCCACTAATGTTGTTCTCAAGAAAGAAAGAAAAGAAAAGAAAATATATTTAATTGCGGAATATGCGTGATGAAGTTGGAACAAAATTATTTGAGCATTCTAACATGTTCTACCAAATTGTGGTGTGCAAATATTTTAGTACTAACTGCTACGTGCGGCTTCGCCCGCGTTTTCACAGAAACCCGGTGTGCGATCGGGATTAAAAATAGCCTATATGTTAATCCAGGTCACAATCCATCTGTCTTCCAAATTTCAGACAAATCCGTTCAGCCATTCGAGCGTGAAAGAGTAACAAACATCCATACATCCATACTTACAAACTTTCGCATTTATAATATTAATATGATAGGATTTATAAAAAGTAATTATTTGTACAAAACATAATGTTTAATGTTCAAACAAAAAAATAATTTTACATTTATTATGATTCGAATTATGAATTACAAACAATTTTAAAATGTTAATAAATTTAAACCTTTCTACCAAAAACCAACCACCGGTTTCAAACCAAGCCAGTCATAAGAAGAAACGGCGAAACAAAATCCGCTCCAAAGAGTATTTAAAGTGACATATCCGATTCTAACTTTCAATGCTAGTGCAATAAAAATGATAAGTTTTCACCCCGTGTGGGTCCGGCCTCTTTTGCAGAGAAGACCATCTGCCTTCATGCCAGGCAGCTGGAAAAAGAAGACCATAGGCTTACCGTCACTAGCACTGTAACATCTGACTAGGTGGTAGAGTTTCACAGCGACTCGCCCGGATTGGTACCACCGCCTTACCTATTCCTGCCGTCATAACGTTATTGCTCGCCGTTGACGTTTTTTTTATAGAAGAGGAGGCAAACGAACAAGTGGGTCACCTGATGGAAAGTGGTCACCTCCACCCACGGACATCCGCAACACCAGGAGTATCACAGATGCCGACCTTAAAAGAATGAGTACGCTCTTTTCTTGAAGGTTCCTAAGTCATAATTGTTTGGGAATACCGCCCTCGGTAACTGATTCTACAAAGGTGTTATGCGGGGTAAAAAATGTCTTCGGATTCGCTCAGTTGTAGATCGCCACGCATCGAGATGATGGGCATGATACCTTAAGTTCTCACGCGATGTCCGAAGGTGGAAATCAGCGGCTGGAATTAAACCAAACAACTCCTCAGAGCATTACCCATGATAGATGCGGTAGAGAACACTGAGTGACCCAACATCTCTACGCAACGTGTTCCGGTTCGAAGGATAAGGTAGGTGGTAAACTTGCTTTTGTTCGATGCCTAGGTTCGATGCCTCAGGTTGACAGCACACCATTACTATGGTATCTCTAGGCGGCGTGAATTTATTACCATCAGGAAATCCGTCTTCTGGTTTGCATTCCAATATCATAAAAAATATTACTGAAACCTTTTCAGAAATTGTCACCGGATACATGAAATGAAAATGGCGTTGGTGAAAACGTCATTTGATTTACAACTGGCTGTTAAAGCTGGCCGCGACAAAGCGATAGCAGTCTAGCCACTAATATAAGCAATTTAGTATAGGCTTGTAAAACTTCCATTACGAGATTTCTCTCGTTTTTATAAGGTATAATAACTAACGAATAAACTTTAATAAATAAAGATTTCCTCTGTGTTTTATCGCCTCTGTGGTCTAGCAGTCCAGGTGACTTGACTCCATGAGGTCCCGGGTTTGATTCCCGAGTCGGCAACAAAAAGAAAATATGTTTTTTTCCATTTTTCTGATAAAATTAATGTTGCTCGGGTTTGGATGTGTGCCCAGTTTGGCGATAGGCTTGCCACTTATCACAATGTGGGACTAAGCGTCTTCGGCTAGTAGTAGGTGCTCTGGTTGTACCTCTGCCTACCTCTTCGAGATTTGGGCGTGTAGATACTTTACTTTACTTTTATGTTAAGACTTAAAATCCGTCCGGTCTGGTATTAGACATCATAAGGTTCTAAATTTGATCCCTGGGTGGGCAACTCAAAATGTAAATATTCTAATAATAATTTAAGCGCTGCAAAACTGCTCTAGACCGACTTTAATTATTTCATTATAATGAAGTTTTTTTCGAATGATATTGTTATTGATGTAGATAGATGGAATTAAGATTTATATATATATAATATAAATATAACTCAAAAACCACCATTTAATCAATATGGGACCACCTCAAAATTATAACTGACCTCTCCATAAAATCGAAATTGAATTGAAATCTAAATCGAATTTCGCCGAGTAATTACGTAATAAACATACAAAAAAACATAGGCGAATTTTTGACCTCCTCTTTTCTATTAAAAAATTTGTTGTCCGGGATTGCCTTTTATCAAACCGGGTGGCAACCTATTACTACATTGATGTCTTTGGCTAACTGTAGGTTCACTAGTTGTACGTGCACCTACAGTGATACTACTACTATGTTTCTTGTATTATAAGATAGTGAACAACACAAAAGACTTTCCTAATGATAAGAAACTACAATTAGAGAATCAGTGCGTCGCTATTTTATTACCAGGATCTAAGAAGACTTGTACAAGTCTACCAGGATTATTATGGCCAGCACAGTACAGGTAAATCTATGGCAGCAGAACTAGGTAAGACCAATCCGTGCGGGCTGCTGCAGATTAAAAATCCGCTTTGTTGTTGTGACATTACCTAAAATTACTGCTCGCAGTAATTTTAGGTACTTCTACTGATATTTCCTTCGCTTGTATTCGTAGATACATGCAAGCACAAGTAATAAATTGGCTAATCACAATATCCAAAAGTATGTAGCAACTTATTGATAGTAACATAAAAAGGTAACTTCACGCCCATATCCCCGAAGCCGAATATAGCCATAGAAAATAAGACTCACAATGTGATAGGTGGCAAGCCTATCATCAACCGGGCACATATCCATTCCCGGGCAACGTCATTTTTATTAAAAAATTGAAAATGTATATTTTCTAATTTTTTTTGTTGCCCCGTCCGGGGATCGAACTCAGGACCTCAAGAAATTAAGTCCGAGGCCGGATTGCTAGACCACATAGGCTATGGTAGTAACATTTAAATGAAATTTAGAGATAAGGAGAGAAGGTACGTACGGAGGTTTAGTTACGCTTTGGAAAACTGTACCATTTATGTCACTTACGCCCCATGAAAAAGCTCACCAGTGCGTAGGTCTATGCGCGTAGACACACACTCACTCATGCCTGAGCTACATAAAGCCCAAACAGATGCGTCCGTCCGTTGCGTCTCCTAATTCACGCGTGCTACGCTCGCTGTTCTAATACTCGGGCGGCAGACCCTATAGCTATATCAAGAACAAAGAATATACATTAGATACTCTTTAGCACAAAGTCCAGAACTACGCTCGTGTCTGTGGTGTGTCGTTGTAATGGAGCATAATAGGTTCGATACGTTACCTTTTATTACTGAAATTAATAAAAATGGCTACGTTAAAAAAACAGTTAATACTTACTTATAATATAATTACGAGTTTAAGGCTTTTGCACCAAATTCAAACCTATTAGTAAATAGCACATATAAATAATAGGTAGTACTTAATTAATATTAAATATTTATTATTTTTTACGTTTCAGTTATTTTTACGTAGCTATTTTTGTTTAATACTTTTTAGTTTATTGCTGCTATGATTTAGTTACATAAAAATAAACATCAGGATAGGTGAAAGTAAATAAAAAATGCTTATAAAATGAAAACTAATGGGCCTAACTGAATGAAATATTAATGGAACCAATTCGGACCTATTCCGCATCAAACAAAAAAAAAGAATTACGTAAATCGGTTCAGAAACCTCAGAGAAATCGATGTACATACATAAAAAAATATACCGACCGAATTAAGAACCTCCTACTTTTTTTCGAAGAAGTAGTAATATAATAATTAATTAACCTCATTGTTACTGGCAATTTAATTATAATGGAATGTTCTTTGGAATTTGTCGAATTTGTTGTACACTAAATCGTAGACTAGTGCATTGAGTACCTAATATTTAATAAGTGTAACATGCATATTATCTGCATCCCTAGGATCGCCTCTTAGTGACCGCTGGTCGTGTAAAGGGTGCGGGGAGAGGGGCGAGCATGAGCCGCCGCGGCCGCTCGGATTGCATTTCTTTATTCCCGCATCCAGTGTGACCAG
>NJDC01004734.1:183941-205353 GCA_002245475.1 Calephelis virginiensis
ACATTTATTGTGAGCATAAATAAATAAAACGTTTTAAGAAAATCAGTATTTTTATTGGTATATCTGTCCTATGTTAGTCGGTATATTTCAGTATTTTTTTGAGGTGCCTCGGTATTTTCTTAAAATTAAATCTGGTCACACTGCCCGCATCCGACAGTGGCGTTTCGCTAGTTACCTAATGCGCACGCGCTCCCGTGAACGGCGAACGAATTATAATTCCTTTGTGTCTGTGACGAAATCGATATTAAAACAATCATATTTTTGTAAACTGTGTTTGTCTTGGACCCCTGAAGTTTAGCTGTAGTAGCATAAGCACTCCCATAACTAAAAAACTAGCTATTTTATACTATTTAAAAACTATATAAAAAAACTTCTTCGTCTTCGTAGGAACAATAATATTGCCAGAAGTTGACGTCGATTGAAAGGACTCATGATCAATGACGTGAACACTGCTATGGCTACTGACTTCGTATAAAATGATGTAATTCGATCCGAGTTTTTACGGGTTTGGATCGGATTAGTGCGTAAGCAATATCCGAATTCAGTCCGAGTTTTTTAGACCAATATTTTCACGGGTTCGGATCGGACTCGGATCGGATGTAGTGCGGAATCTCTCTTACTATTTGTGTAAAACATTTCCATTGATGGTACATAAGCCACAATACAACCGCTGTATTAATGACAACTTGTAAGGAATTTAAGTCCATGCCTGCGAAGCTACTCGCGAGTGGCCTTGTACATAAGTCTTTATTATTTGTGCGAGTGGCTACGTGCTACTGACTCCGCGTGTAAACGGCTTTTGTGGACAGGCTATTACCACGAGTTTACGCTGCTTTACTCGCGTCTCCATAATTTATAACTTTAAACAGCTCCTATCCTGGTAACTAAGCAACCTATTTTTTGGACTAAAAGCCCTATAGATTTCGATTGACAAGTATTGAAGTTAATCTGTAGCAACTAATGGTAAATGCTCAGTAGTTGAATTTTAGATTGACGAGATGTAAATTGCACATCTACTGAATTGATCCCCATGATACAGGATAAGCTAACAAACGGGATAGGGGGATAAAATAAATAAATCCCGAAGCAAATAAATCTCTATTCGTATCCAAACCGATATTGTTTTCTTCCATGTGTATTATTGTTCCCAAAAATGTTTGCTTTTGTATAAAACGATAAACAAATTTATTTATGGTAAAATATACACAGCCTCTATAAACACTTGATACGATGATACGATGTCTTCTTTTGGCTACCATGCCCTCTTAAAAATCATAAGTTTGTGTATAGCCATACTCATTCTAGTAAAAACAACACACGAAGTAAAAAGCATCGCTAAAATATTAATAACGAAGTGACGATATAAATGATTGTCAACTTGGGTCGTGTCATTTTATTAAATACTTTTACTCGCAGCTTCGTTTGAATGTAAGTCTATTAAAAACTATTCTATGTTATTTTAATAACAAATAGAATAATGGGCAACGTTTCATGATGTATAGTGTAACAAACGGACTTACATTCGCATTTATAACAATAGTAGATATTATTTCTAATAAATATATCATGGTATTATGGTGGTATTATAAACGCCGGAAATTCGCAGGCAATCTAGCCTATAGTAGCTAGAATCAGTGAACATGTCTGCAGACATGCTTGCGAGCGTGTCCGTTAGTAAATTTACTTCTTAAGAAATATAGGATGCAGGTAGCATACTAGTCTAAAGTCACCTTAACATAAGTGATTAGCATTATTATTATCCAAGTGAAGCCACATAAAACCACTAGATTTAAATAAATAACGTAGAAAACACTAATATCTGTAATAAAATGTTGTAATCATATTATTCTCTTCGAAAATATCCTAAGAGCTTCTAATGATCAAAAGCTTTCGTAATACTTAATTAGCTTCCCAATTTAGATATAATGACTCGATTCGAATCGAATTCGATTTAAAACGACAAGTCTCTAAAGTATGTCTTATATTAGAATCTAAAAATACCATTTTTGTCATTGCTATCATGTCTTTACAAGTATTTAGACTTACTTGTACATTCTTCAAGTTTCAACCAAGTTGCATTGGTAAAAAAACTTGAAATTTTCTCAGTGTTGGTCCGAGACCCTTTGCAGAATAGACCATCTGCCTTCCTGCCAGGCAACTCGTAAAAGGCGAGCATATGCTTACCGTCACTAACACCTTGACTTCCTACTAGCTGGTAGAGATTCGCAGCGACTCGTCCGCAATTTCCCCAAAAGGACATCAAAAAGAGAGGTGTAGTAAGTGTTAGAGTGTGTGTCTGTCTGTGGTATCATAACTTTTGAAGGGATGGACCGTTTGTAGGGGGGTTAATTGAAAAGTTTTATTTTTTTATGATAATGGAAGGCAAACAAGCAGACGGATTTCCTGATGGTAAGAAATTCATATTGCCTAGAGACTCCAAAGGTAGTAAACGGTGCGTTGCCAACCTGAGGCCTAGAGCAAAAGTAAGTCTACCGGCTACCTTATCCTCCAAACCGAAATCCATTCCGGAGAAATCCATTGACGTTATGGCAGCAGGAATAGGTAAGGCGTTAGATACCTACCCGGGCAAGTGCTGCAAGTGCAAGTGATTGTGTCGTAAAGCCATTAGCATTTGTTTTTAGTAAAAAAAATGACTACATATACTAGCATAGGCTATGGTCAAAAATGGGAATATCAAAATGCCAAAAAGATGCGAAAAGAAGGAACGAATTAATAATTTCAATAATTGAAGAGTACAAAAGTGGACATAATATTACATTTGACAACTGCTTAGAAAAGCTGCGATTTTAAAATATTGATTTACATTATTGGTGTTTTGATTATTGTGGCGTTTTTAGTAATTAATTTAAATATAAAGGATTGTGATATAAAAAGGACTGCTTGATTGATTTATTATTATTCTAAGAATTTGTTAAGGAACCCATAATATTAGTCGTTCTTGAAACGATAAATATAAACTCAATTTTAGTTACATAAAACAGTACTTCTTAAAACGTTTGTAAGAAATACTGTATTTACTGGTTTTATAAATCTTAAACTTGTATAGAGTTCAAATTTTTTATATCTAAAACAATAAAACTTTACGTGTATAATATACATCATGTAAGTGTTATTAAGAAATATTATTTAAAAAACAATAAGAGTAAAGACTTGAGCGTAAAGACGGTTGCTATGAGAAATCTGATTTCTTTATTACAAATACAGAGTTTATACTTTTTCTAAAACTATTGAAAACTTTACTTGTATTATATATACATATACCACAGTTATAAGTACCTATTAGTAGGAAGTTTTATTGAATTACAAAAAATAAACATAAAGACTATTTTGTTGTTACTATGAATTTGATTTCTTTTATTTGTTTTAAGTAAGCGAAAAATCAAGAAAAAAAAATATATATATTTTTTATGATATTAGAAGGCAAACAAGCAGACGGATTTCCTGATGGTAAAAAATTCACGCCACCTAGAGACACCAAAGGTGGCAATGGTGCGTTGCCAACCGGAGGCCGGGATGTTAGGCTTCGAGCAAAGCTAGGTTTACCGGCTAGCTTACCCTCCGAACCAGAACACGTCATGACGTTATGGTGGCAGGTAAAGCGGTGGTACCAATCCGGGTGAGTCGCTTCGAAACTCTACCACCTAGTCAGATGTCACGGTGTAAGTGACGGTAAGCCTATGCTCGCCTTTTACCAGCTGTCTGGCAGGAAGAATAGACCATCTGACCTATTCTGCAAAGGAGCCCGGACCAACACGGCTGATTCTGATATTAATTATAATAACTTAGTTATCTCAAAATAATATGAAACTAAAAGTGACTTTTTCGATATGTTTTATTTTACACCCCATCACTAAAAGCTATTGCACCGTATTTGCTCAAAAGGGAATAAAGTTAAATATTTTTTAATGTTTCCCGTTGAGCACCAAGCTATTATATTGCTCAAAAAATAGTTGCTCAAACGGGAATACTACACGTTACATAATAACGTAACTTTTAAACTTTGATAAATCAGCGACATGCCAGTTCTTTCAGCAAATTCTTTGTCATTAAGTCCTTGTTATCAGAAAACATGAACATATCTAATTTTATCGAATCTTACGAGTCCAATCTCTATTTTTATTAAAGCTGTGGTTACTTTGCGGAAATTCATTATAACAGATTTACAATTAGCCTTTATTTAGCTAATTCCCTGTCAGCAATGTAACTGTTGTGGCGAGAAGTCTTCCAAATGAAATAGAATGTCACAAGCATAAGTAATATTAAAACCGCCTAACACCGCGGCTGGGTCACGAATTAAGTTAGAGCTCGGGAAACAATCCAAGTTTTCACGTGTGATAACCCTTGGTCCGTCGTAAAGTCCGGTAAAGTCCGAATTCGGGAAACAAAGCTACTTGTAACGTCCCTCGCCAACCTCACCGAAGAACACACCATAGAGCAAAGATGTAAAATAAGCCTTTAATTTGCTAATTCCGCGTAATCAGCAACATAATTGCTTATTTAACATCTGTGATAATGGATTTCCGCAAAGTAACGCCTTATTTAATAAAATACCACAGAACTTTACATTTATATATCCGTGCACACAACAAATTGTACTCGGCATACGTTGACTCGTGTGTCATGGATTGAATGGTACGATCGATTTTGAGGATGCCTCGGTATCGAGGCGAAAGGAACGTCGAATTCGATTTGATTTTTCGCTGTCCGATCCGAGGGTTGAACTTGGTATTACAAGTCAACGTCAACACCAGATCACTAGACTATAGAGCTAAATTTTTACTAATACTAGCTGCCTATTCCGGCTTCGCTCGGGTGTTAATTTTTTTGATTATAAATTGAGATGAAAGCTATCCTATCTTTCAAGTTGGATCAAACTGCACACGGTGTCCAAATTTGATTCAAATCGGTCGAGTAGTTTAGGAGTCCATCGCGGACCAACAACGTGACACGTAATTTATATATATTAGGATTATAAAAGGTCTCTGTTACGCTTCCACGGCTTTCACGCCATGTGTACAGAATAGGCAGAGAGAATGGAGTTCCTGAGAGTGGAGAACATCCGGATCGGCTATGTATATTTTTTTTGTCAATTTAATGTTTAGATATTTATCTACTTACATTTTTTTCATTTGAACTATTTAACCAATTCTGATTAAATTTGATGTGCTTTTAGCGAATGAACCTAGTTCAAATAATTTTGAACCTTTGTTTGAACACATGCGGCAAATCACAATTCACAAGAATTTCAAAAATCAACCCCCAAACGACTATGATAAAACAAAGGGGGTTGATTTTCGTCTAATGATAGCCATCTCTCAGTTGCGATTTGAAATAACAACATAAACAATTACACTCATTTAAAATATTAGTAACAACTCTGCGGTCTAGATCGTCACTGCGGTCTAACAGACCAACGTCAAAATCGACTTCTTGAGGTCCCGGGATCGATCCCGGACCACCAATAAAAAAAAATTATTTTCAATTTCTCTAATAAAAATAACGTTGTCTGATTGGCGATAGACTTACCACCTATTACATTGTGAGACTTAGTGTCGTCGCCTAGTTATGGATGCTCTAATTGTTTTATACTCATTCTATTACAGTTACTTCCAATACTTGAAATAACTTCCAATTAATAAATTTAAGAAATGTGTCACATGTAAATTAAATGAAATGGGTTATTATAACATTGCTGAATATTTAGCTGATAAGAAGGCTTGGGATTAATTGCTCCTCATGCCAATCTTTTATAAATATAATGTATAATTACATTTATTATTGTAAACATATTTTAAAATAAGAAAAAAAGACGAGTCCGCTGAGTTTCTTGCCGGATTTTCTCAGTGTGAGGCCGCGTTCCGATCCGGTGGTAGATTTATTTTTGTATAGACGTATCACAGGTGCCTCTTGTAGGTTTACGTGAAATAAAGATAATTTATTATTATTATTTCTATTGTTTACATTAATAACAATTTCAATATTTTATATGTGGTATCTAAACAATATTCGATAATATATTCAATTTGAAGTCGGTGTGCTTCTTAAGGTTGTATTGTTAGTCATTGTAATTGTCTATTCTCGTTAGGGTGCTGTTGAGATCTGAGAGTCCTGGGACTCGTTGCTAATGGATTAAGGTAGCTGCGACTGACAGATTCAAGTTGTTGTGAAGATTGTATATCGTTTACAATTTTTAACAATCTCCAAAGTAAAGGACGTTATCAATTCGACTGTATGTTTTTTGTTACGTGATTACTCGGCTTATAAATAACCAATTTTATAGTTTAGTGGAAAGGTAGGTCAGGATTTCGAAGTGATCCCATAAAAATATGACGATAACTGGATAAGTTACGTCACACAAATTGAATCTAAACCCAAATTCAGCAAATTTGTATTATGGGTGTTAGTCAACGATAATACGTAGAAATAATTGAATAGATATCAAAATAAATTTAATAAACACCAATACTTGGAAAAGGCAGACATCTAAATGTTCAGCACATCAATGCCTGCCCCCGTTGGGAATCGATCCCGAGCCTCGCGGTTGGTCGGTGTAGTTAGGCGTACGCTACCCACTCTACCAATGAGGCGGTCAAACGATCTGACTAGTGTTTTTTTTAATTAAACCCAACTCGACAATCCCGCTCCCCCGAACCGGCGAAATTAGTATCGTGGGCTTAGTTTCGTATAATATCAACAGGAGGACGGTTGGTCAAATTTTTGGTGATTATTTTTCTGTGCGTAAGGTATCGTCAGGAGAAAATTCTTATGAACAAAGCAAAAAGAGTATCTTCACGCCCATATCCTATAATATATATATATCTTATATATCATATAAGAGGTAGGCAGAGGCACAACTAGGGCACCATCGACTAGCCGAAGACACTAAGACAAAACAAAGAAAGAAGAAAAAATTTAAAGTTTAATGACAAAAACCAAGGAAAGGGGAAAACGTTGATATAATACGTACAAACTGTTAGTAGATAGCATTTATTGTCAAGCAACAAAAAGTTTCCCGGGTGGGCTAGTAATTTATGAAAAAAAATAACCTGGTGCAGAGTTAGAAGAGTTTTTTACATCTGGATACTTATCCTCTCCCAAATATAATATCTAACCTTTTTTAGAGTGCGGTCCATTAAAACGACGTAAATATAACAATGTGCCTCTTCCGAAGCTTTTCAATAATGGGAATGACCTACATAAGGACACCCTTTACGACCAATAAAATATATTTTATGAAAAAGTTATCTTTCAGAGAACTGTAAATGCTTGTCAAAACGAAAGTCCAAGTAAAAAAATATTGAGAACCATAATTATTCTAGCTTTATGCTTCAGCAAAGTTTAAATAGGCGTTTTTCAAACTTGCGCGACCAAAGCGACTAAGAAACGGGACGTTTTAGACGCGCGGTGGACGCTACCCGTATACACTTTAGCAATGTAACCGCGATGCAAGACATAGCGTCAGCAGAGCGGGACGCGCGCATCCTATAACCTACCACCTAGGTTACTTTATCAAACTTTTTAATAACATTAGTAATAAGTACGCGGCTTTTCTGATGTTAAAAGACTATCATGGTCTTTAGACACCATAGATTTTAAAGATGCGGTGCTTTAAAGTGGCCAGGCTTTTTAATGTCTATTATGCTGGTGTTTTTTTATGATATTGGAAGGCAAACAAGCAGACGGATTTCCTGATGTTAAGAAATTCACATCGTCAGTCACGTGGTAATGGTGCGTTGCCAACCTGAGGGAGGGAAGTTAGGACTCGAGCAAAAGTAAGTTTACCGGCTACCTTACCCTCCGAACCGGAACACGTGATGACGTTATGGCGTCAGAAATAGGTAAGGCGGTGGTACCAATCCGGGCGAGTCGCTGCTAAACTCTACCACATAGTCAGATGTCACGGTGTTAGTGACGGTAAGCCTATGCTCGCCTTTTACGAGCTGCCTGGCAAGGAAGGCAGATGGTCTATTCTACAAAGGAGCCCGAACAAAAAAAAAGTACCTTCACGCCCATATCCCGGAAGTGGTAGGCAGAGGTACAACCAAGGCACCCATGACTAGTCGAAGATACTAAGTCCCACAATGTGATAGGTGGCAAGCCTATCGCCAACCGGGCACATTTAGATACCGGGCGATAATATTATGTTACAGCCCGGACCAACACGGGGAAATGGCTATCCTATCATATAGACCGGAACGTGATAGACATTAAGGGTGCAGAAATAGGTTTGACACTGGTTTTAGAAAATTACTGCACAGCACTCTAACTCATTGGTATTGTTGGTAAACCATTAAACTGATGCTCGCCTCTTGCAAGAGGAGATGGCGGATGGTCTATTTTGGTATTCATTTCATTAGCAACTCCATTGTCTAATCTAAAGTTTATGTTTAATTTATGTTTACAATATAACAAAAATTGTGTCTAAAAAGTTGTATTGTATTTAAAAACGTGTATCGTATTGTATAGTAGTTTATGTTTTAACCATGATAATGTTGTAAAAAGTGAAACATTGGGATATTAAGTTGTAAGTGATACGTTAAATAGTACAAGAGTTCGTTCATTTAAGAGTATCAATCATTTGTTTTTTCTTCATATAATAGAAGATCCGAATCTACATCGACTCACGTAGAGCTGTTAATTGAATAAAACATATTTTACAGTCAAGTAAGTTCGTCCTAAACATACTTTAAGTCGGGATAGCTCTTAATATTTTACAATTTAATAAATAAAAAGCATTTTAAAAAATAAAATAAAAATGTTTAGGAGTTTTTAAGGCAGCCCACTTTTAATATATTTTCTGATATACTAAATTTGCTATAAAACCAGTTTCATCCTATTATCAGCTCAGTGTAGGTTGACCTAACTTCGGATCTTAGACTAATAGAGGACTCGGACTAGTACATTATTTGGAACGTGCGACTTCAGTGACAAACCTGACAATTAAGTAAATCCAGATCGCGATTATATCGCGTCTACTGAGCGGGTTTGCTTTGCAGACATTTTTTCGCGTCCAATTTTGAAACGCAAGTTTGGCTTAACCCTTACATCGATTCGTTTTTTATAGAAATCCACTATCTATAGCTTTAAAAACCCCCGATAAACACTACCTTGTAGTTTTATTCAAATATTGTACAAAGTCAATATATTCAATTCTTATCTAAAAAGTACACAAAAGTAGCATCCATCTTCGGATTCGAGTTGTCGCCTAAAATAAAAGTACCCTTAAAGTACTAATACCGGTCCAACAAACTAATAATGTTACATTATTTTTTTTGTTTGATGGTTTATATTTTTTAGAATTGCCCGTGGTTTAATCTGGGTATTAAAGTGATTGAGATATCTCGCGGGCAACACTAAGATTTTGGGATAAGCGTCTTTCTGCCAATTCCAAACAATTAAAATTTTAAAATCTTTAATAACGAGCACTAACAACAACAAAATACATTCACTTTACAATACTAAAAAAATTAGTAAATATAGTCTGATATCTCTCAGGTAAATATCACACAATTTCCATGTCATATTTTGTGGAAAAAGGGGATTCCTCATGGGAAATCCGAGATAGCCCACGGTTTTCAGAAATCCCGGACAGTTACATCCAATTATCCTCAATTTTGTACTCAAACCTTTTCAACGCAACCCTGAGATTAACATAGATTAACATATATATTTACATATGTACAAAATAGTAAATTTAATTTAGTAATTAATTAATTAGTGGAGCAATTGACATGTTTTTAATTATTTTCTGAAATTGTACTAGTTACACCATTTAGTGGTGAAAGAATATGTAGCTGGCAACTCCGTTGTATAACGTTTTAAAGTTTTTTGTATCTACCCGTTATAAATGAATTCATATTTACAAATAAAAAATATTGTTTAGTAGTTTAAGTTTTAGCCCTGATGATGCTGTATAAGCGAAATCGGTAGGTTATTTACAAAGTAATACATTATAAGTGATACGTAAAACAGTACAAGTGTTTCTTTGGTTAAAAATATGAATACCTGAGATTAACAATCTATTAAAATTGTTTTGATGAATAATAATTTATTACTTTTGAAAGTTGACGAAATATTGTAAAATATTTTTAAGTTATTTTGCTTTTCTGTAAACCGATTCAGTTAGACTAACGAAACGAAGGTATAATACCATTGTCTGATATTGTCGTGTTCCGTTCTGGAGAGCGAGGTTACCGATGTGTTTGTTTATATGACCAAACAAACGCATAGATAACAGGGTACTTATAACATGTATGGTGTCTATAGGCCATGGTTGTCTATTACGATGTACAGGGTGTATTTGACACCATAACGAAAACTTCTATAGTAGTTTAGATACATATCAGACTTCAAAATTTCTTTTACAGTTTTTGTCAGAAACAAGTGGTTAAATATTCAGCATTTTTCAGCCCGCAATGTATAGCGAACAAAGTATATGCATTAAGCCGCACGTTGCGAGCTATAAATGCCGACCTAATACGCTGTTTCATTACATTGCTGTTTTAAGTAAAAATGTGTTATTAATTAGATATTAAATAAAAATCACGTTGCGTTACATTGTGTTAATGAAATAAAAGTGAAATCAATAAAAAACACATTCTTTTTTGAAAAAATAATCGTGAATTTTCTGACACAAAATTTCAACTACATATGCGTGTCTATCATGTACAGAATCCATGGTTTAATTTTTCGTTACGCTGTCATTTACACGGTGTATATACTTTGGCTTCAATTTCAATAATGTGTATATGGTTATAATTAATTACTATATATAGAGAGATTGATCACTGTTTTATTCAATAAAAAAACTAGCTCTCAACGAGATTACAACTTCTTCAATACATCTTAAATCGAGTTAAGTTTAAAAAGTATACTGATGTCTGTATTCTTTAAATGGTAGGCAGTAGTACAACTAGGGCTGTTACAACTAGCCTAAGACATTAAGTTACACAATGTGAAATCTGTGAAATTTAACACCAACCGGGCACATATCCAATATTGGGGATTTATAGACCACACAGGCGATAGTAAAATTACTTTAAAATTATTCCAATTGCGAATCCTTAAGAAATCCTATTACTTTACAATTTAAAACCTTAAAAAAATTTTGACTTAGATTTTATCTTTTTGATGGGTTATTAAAATGAAATAATCTTAGATTAAACGTAACCTGAGTGTGATCTGTTTTTTACTTAAATGATAAGATAACATAATATTTAAATAGTTTTTACATTTTTCTATTTTTTTTTACTTTGAACGGTTTATATTAAACGGGTTGTTTAAAAAAGTGAATACAGCGAAATCCCACCAAGTGCCAATGTAGTAGGTGCTATTTTTACATCAAAATGCAATGAAGCAAATGCATCGCTTGATGTAAAAATACGAGTTTTTAGACACCAAACAAATAGTTGCTCAATGAAGCTTCTTTCGAGATTAAGCTCCCGCCGGACGATAGTTATGAACACTAACGTAGTCATTATGTTACTGAAGACCGAACCAAAATCTGCCTGTAATGATATTCGGGACAAAGTATTGTAATTGTCATATCAATCTTGTGTCACAATGTAGATTAGAAATAGGCACCGATACTACGTACTGAACCGATTTTAATCACATTTCTTTAGTACAACGAATTTGAGGTAATCTGGCCCTTGTATACTCCGGCATCCCTGTAATAAAATTTGTTTAAACTGCACAAATACAGTCAGGAGCGTAGCCAGGCCATGGCCCAGAGGGGGGCAAGTTAATACGGAGATTGAGAAAAATATGAACGGCAGGTTACGCCAGGACCCTCATACCCTCGACTTTTTGACTTGCCTTTCATTTCCCGCTTAAATAGGAGTAAAGTAGAAGTAAAAGTAGAAGAATAATCGATGAAGCAACTCAAGTTAAAGACATAAAACTGTTTGTTTTATGTCTGTCAACTATTTTAGAATCTCTAGGGGAGGGCAGCTGCTCCTCTTGCCCCCTTGGCGACGCTCTTGCACACAGTGCTATTAATTTATATTGACGTTTTTCACTAATGCGAGACCGATTCAGAAATGAGGAGATCCGCAGGCGAACGAAAGTCATCGACATAGCCAGCCGGGTTAGCAAGCTGAAGTGGCAGTCGGCGGGGAATATAGCGCAGAGAACTGATGGCCGTTAGGGCAGAAAAGCTCTCGAGTGGAGACCACGCACCGGCAAGCGAAGCATAGGACGGCCACCCACGAGATGGATAGACGACCTTATGAGGGTCGCGGGGTCTCGCTGGATGCAGGCCGCTTCCATCCGGTCGAAGTGGAAGTCAACGTGGGATGCCTATGTTCAGCAGTGGACGTCCTATGGCTGAAATGATGATGATGATGATGATGACTAATGTAGATAATGTGACAAATATAAAATGAGTGTTATACTTGATTGAGGCACTTGTATAAGACAAAAACACGTGTATGGATGTAAAAACATGTTTCTAAAGCTAATAATCGCCTCTGTGGTCAGGCGGTCCGGGTGTTGGACTTGACTGCATGAGGTCCCGGCTTCAAATCACGGGTCTTCGGATCGTCAAATCACCAAAAAATTGGATTTTTCCAATTTTCTAAATAAAAAAAAATTTGGTCGGGATTGGAAATGTGCCTGGTTGGCGATAGGCTTGCCACCTATCACATTATGGGACTTAGTGTCTTCGGCTAGTCGTGGGTGCCTTGGTTGTACCTCTGCCTACCTCTTCGGGGATATGGGCGTGAAGATACTTTAAAGCTAGTAGTTTCATGATGTAGGGTATTAAGCAATACTCTAATCAATTAATTATTGAATTCTATAGTTGGACACCACCGGTCGGATTGTAATCCAACATAAAAAATAGAACAATATTAATGCATATTTTTATTTATTTATTATTTTTTTTATTCCACTTCAACCTTTTTTTTGGAAAACTTTTTGATTTTTTCATTTTATCTGAAATGTAAACGGATTCTTTGTATGAAAATTCTTCTATGGCTATATTCGGTCTAATATATTATGATCCAGTATGATAATCTTTTATAATTACGGGTTTACCCTTTCACACCGTCAGATAATCGTGGACTAAAGTAGTCCAAGTCATAAGTTGATATTGTAACATGTATTACGATACAATAAAGGCTATAATGTCAATTTATAACTTAGAGTACTTTTATCAATGTGCATTAATAAGAAGGCTAGCGTTTACCCATAGACGGTACATTTAAGATTTCATAGAGGCGATAAGAGATGATTGCAGTAGACAAAGAAAGGCTCAAGCCTTATAATTAAGGTTTAACCACAATTTGGCCCTGATAACACGAATTGTGATCGATTCCGACTAAATATCACTCGTGACAATGCTCTGGAGGCCGGTTTATCAGAACATTAATATTCCACTCGTCTTCCTTTCAATAGCCTTTCGAGATAATCGCCGCGACGGAAAGTCTCGAATGGATTTATCATTTGTCAGCGAATTGTGAAATTCATTAGAAATTGTGCCAAATCATCATTAATTCTTTTTCTATTTTAGAAATCTATTACTAAGGGTCACTTGCACGCTCCTGTGCTAAATTTAATAATGGGTTATATTATTAGGTCCTTATATATGAAATTGGTGTTTTGTATGGGTTTCTCCCATACAAAACACAAGAAAAAGAAGAAGAATATTTTTAATACATTATAATATTTGTTTAATGTAAGTATACACCATTGTAATTTATGCTTTTTTGTATTGCCATCGGTAGATTATTGATCCTTTTACAAAAAAAATATTCGTCTCTGTAACCTAACGGTCAATATATTGGCCTTGAACGCATGATATCTCGTGTTCGATTCCCGGGTCGGATAACAAAAAGAAAATTTGGTTTTTTCAATTTTTAATGATAAAAAAATTGTTAGGGATTAGATAAGTGCCCGGCTAGCGATAGGATTGCCACCTATCACATTATGCGACTAACGGCCAATGTTAATAATGTATCTCAATGTAATGGATTTCAAGCAATCTAGATAACTGCGTATCTGGCGGCCCATCCCATACCTAATTGCCATATTTATCCTGTCCACAGATATGTTATTGGCAAGCGATAACATAAAAATGGATCAAAATATCAGTCTTGGACAGCAAGTTTTGGATTAGGATTGATTATTAATATTGGCCGTTAGTGTCTACCTCTTTGGAGATATGGGCGTGAAGATACTTTTTTTAATTCATTCGTTTTTATTTTCTATTTTATTTTCTGTTTACGTCGCTGAGTTTTTACAAATGGAAAACTTGAAATATAGCGTTATTTACGAGTACAAATTTTACCGTGGACCAGTGCTGTGGAAACGGACAGGGCTTATGATATGTATAGCGGATAAGTCGCAAAGAAAACACTGCGTTTTTTATTCCAACAGTTTTGTTCTGGAAATTTGAAACTACAGAATAAGCCTCGTGGATGCATAGAGACCCAGGCTGACAATGAAACATTAAAGGCTGTTGTGGAAACAGACCCGTCACAAACCTCGTCCCAGCCAGCTGCAGGCTGCGGTATTAGGAAAAAAACTGTTTTAATTCACTTGGACTAAATTAGTAATATTAAAAAGCTTTAAAGCTGGGTTTCTCACGTATTGAGTTCAGGAAACTAGGCAACGCGCTTGGACTGCTTCGTTACATTACTTGACCAACACAATAATGCAGGGTTTTTAAACCAAATCAATACTTACCTATACCGAGCAAATTTTTTTTTATTAGAAAATTGGAAAAACCCAATTTTCATTTTGTTTCCCGGCCCGGGATTCGAACCCGGGACCTCATGCAGTCAAGTCCAACAACTGAACCACTAGACCACAGAGGCGACGAATGAATTAATGTTTATTAAACATAAACACATGTGAAACTTGCAAATCAAATTTGAATTTGAAATTCACAAATAGCAGAAATGTGTGATTGAAGTGGCCAGTACGACAAAACGCCAATTTTATTTAACATTTAACATTTGCACTTAAAAGGTTATTTAACTCAGAAAATTAACTTAACTCCGACTTAAACAATTTAACCCAGGATCAAACAAGTGTTCCTTACTTTGATCATTTTGTCATACATGCCCAGTTTTCGCCTTTTCAAACTCAAAAGTGTTTGCAAAAGAAAAAGCAATAACTTCTTTTGGTTTTTCAAACCGAATTTTTTTTCAGTCTGATGTTTTTTTTTTAATTTCTCTTATCTATTAGTAATATAAAAAACAACCACTGTGTAATATAAAAAAAACAGATCTTATACTAAAAAAATTATATGCTTGGGTTATGAGTGTTAGTATCGTTAGCTACGATACTAATGCATAGAAATACTTGAATAGATACTGGAATAAATGTTATAAACAGCCAGACCTGATAATACAGAATTTGGCATCTTATTATACAAATATTAGGTGGTAGAGTTTCGCAGCGACTCGCCCGGATTGGTACCACCGCCTTACCTATTCCTGCCGCCATAACGTCATGACGTGTTCCGGTTCGGAGGGTAAGGTAGCCGGTAAACTTACTTTTGCTCGAGGCCTAACATGCTGACCTCAGGTTGGCAACGCACCATTACCATCTTTGGTGTCTCTAGGCGGCGTGAATTTCTTACCATCAGGAAATCCGTCTGCTTGTTTGCCTTCCTATAACATAAAAAAAATGCCTGGCCCCGTTGAGTCGATACAGGTACTTACCCACCGATTAACAAGGCTGTTAACTTTATCTCTAATAGCTATACAATAATTTCTAAGTAGAATGTTTTTAAGGTTCTGTGAAACTAAAGCCAAAATTATTTTATAACTATCCAGATAGTCGTTGAAATATACTTATAAAATTTAAACAAAATCGGCTCAGCAGCAAGCTAATCGCAAAAGAATACATAAACTTAAGAACTTTAAATACTACAAATACTTACAATTAAACAAACAGCTGTTCTTTTTTAAGTCGAACCTGAAACATTTCGATTTAGACCGTAAACCGTATACGCTAACCAAACTATCAAAGTCAGAAATATATCATAAATATTATGTACAGCAAGATGAAGGCAAGATAGAAATACTCCCAAGAGACATTAATCTGGAGATAATGCGCTATAATCTGGTTTATCAGAATATTAATATTCCTCTTCACTCCTTTTCAATAGCCATCGGAAAATAATCGCTGTGATGTAATATTTTCTCAATAAGCTTTCTCATTTGTCAGCAAATTGATCTTTATAATACATGGGACGATTTTTTTTTTATTTAATGAAGTTTTATTTAACATTGCATCATAAAAGTTGGATTTTTGAAGTATTCCATTAAAGAATTCATGAAGATGTATAGAGAATAAATAGAGAGATTTATACATATATGGATTTAGCTATTTTAAATAATAATTAAACCGACAAAAATAAAAACGGAGGGTTGCACTCCAGGAGTGCCGGCAGAAGTAAAAACTTGAACATTAACGTTGTGCATTTTTGATATTTTGGAATGGTTAGGGAATAATTTTGCACGAATTGCTTTAATTATCAGTATGGAAGTACTATCGTTTATGTGGTAGAATACAATATTAATTTATTGCACTGTCGTACACTAACATGACAACACGAACATTCGCGCAAGCGCCCTGCGCCGTCTTACAAATTTTCGTCTTACGAAATTTCAGTCACGTGTCCTGACACGAGTTAAGGAGTTTTTACTTATTTCAAAAAAGTGCGCAACGCCGCTAAAGAAGCTTTCACTTCAAAAACCGACTACGGTTTCAATATTTTGTCGTCTAAACACAAAAAAATCCTTTGAATCCAATCGGGTTCCTTCGATTGACCCAGAATCTATAGCAACCATTTCAAACGAAAAAATATTTTTGTAAAACTGGTACACAAATGGAGAAATAGAGTAACTTATTATAAAAAACAGGAACTGCTATTTAAAATCGTTTAAAGAAATATTTCATGTTATAAATGTCTTTCGCTCTTTCATGGCTAAACTTCTTATCCGGTTTTGATGAAATTTGAGATACAAACAGCTACAGATCCGAGATCAAAGGCTAGTTTAGTTTTCAAAAATCAACCACCAAAGGATGGAAATAGCAGATGAAAGCCAGTTTTCGGCTTAGTAGGCGTTTGCCCCGCCGAGTTTCGCCCGATTCGGGTGAAACGACCACGTCCATTGTTCTTATTATTTTTGAGTGGCGTTTGCCCCGCAACTTTTTTTAAGCATATTTGTACAGTCAGAATGCATAATTTTAGGCAGGGTTATGTAATTTAAATAAAAGCAAGGTACTATAGGAAAAATACATAAATATTTTTAAAAAAATATTATAACAATCAACGGAAAATAGATCGCGTCTGTGGTCTAGCGGTCTGGGTGTTGGACTTGACTGCATGGGGTCCTGGGTTCGAATCCTGGGTCGGCCAACATAAAGAAAATTGGATTTTTCCAATTTTCTAATTAAAAAAAAATTGTTGGTCGGGATTGGAAATGTGCCCGGTTGGCGATAGGCTTGCCACCTATCACATTGTGGGACTTAGTGTCTTCGGCTAGTCGTGGGTGCCTTGGTTGTACCTCTGCCTACCTCTTCGAGGATATGGGTGTGAAGATACTTACTTACTATAGGAAAAATACATAAATATTTTTAAAAAATTATTATAACAATCAACGGAAAATAGAATAATAAACGTGATGAATCACAATAAACAATCTTATGTACACAACGCGTACAAACTCAAATTACAATAATCAGTCTCATATATCGATTTAAAGCATAACTAATCCTAACAATTATTATGATTCTTAATTACAATAATTGTCTAAAAATCTTTTACAATTTAAAACAGTTTTCATAACAATTTAAAACATAACTACCAATTTTTTTTATTTTACGTCTTTACGACAATGGTCAGTTTTTCATCTTTCTTTCTTTCTTTAGGTATTGGCCTTCACGTTAGTATTTTGCCATTAGTCAAGTAGAAAGTTGCATCAAACTTTAAATCAATTTTAATCAATTATAATTAGTCATCAGTAATAAGTCGTCAGTAAGTCATGTCTGGGTCTTAAGTAAAACTGTGGCTTCGTTACTCAAGCTCGTCTATTGAGATTTGGCGGCAGCGAAGAATTAGACGATACACCAATTTCTTCATGATTACTTGATTTGTGCACTTTCACTGAACAAAATTAATCTAATTCCCACCTAAATTAACTAATTTCACCCAATATAAACACGAAATTCAATAACTATGAAAAAATTACGACCATCTTCATTCACGATGGCGCCAAAACCCAGTTTTACATCTTTAACTTTAGTTACGAAAACGCTTAAAATACTAAAACCTCTTTACAACGTCCGAGTAAAATTGTTTGAATTTCATAATCTAAAATAGTAGTGGAAATAATTTCGTCAATTTTTATATTTTTAGAAGTTTTTGTACCTGATTATTTATTATATAACCGGTCATCAGTCCAAAAGCAAAAGCGATTTTCCCGCCCGCCAGCACGTATGGCGAAAAATGGCGGCAAAATAAAATTTTCGAATAACGATGATATCTTTCGATTTATGTATTATAAATGTATATATTTTTAGAATCCTTGAGAATTAAGCTACGTAATAACGTAAAAACATGTATGTTTAACCTCAAAACCATTTGCAACAAACAAAATGTGAAAAAACTTTTCGTGTTTTTTCCCAATTTTCCCAAGAAAAACATTTCTTATTAAAAACAAACGTGTTTTATTTGCCTTCTGTATACTTTATTCGAAAGAACATAAAACTTTTAACAGAATGCAATTACAAAAACAACAATGTCCATGCAAATATTTTACAACACAAGCTCTATAGAATTAAATTCTTGCATGTTCGAAAAAGTGTCACACGCTATTTAATCTCTTATTATGGAGTATTTAGTGGAAGACACGCATAAAACTTATATATTTTTTTCTGTAGATATGTCATATAAACATATTACAAATGTTATTTACAAGAATAATTTATTATATAATTAGAAATAGTTAAAATCGAGCGGGCCGTTACGTAACAAGTACATACATACATACATGACCGACTTAAATATCGCTAAATTTTATGTAAAACTAGTTAAATGATGTATAGTGTTTTATAAAATTGTTTATCACTTACCAAAATATAATTTTAACACTTAACTAACACATTTTCACATCACTTTTTGTTTTCAAGTCACTAACCGACCACAGACTCGAAAAAAGCGCAACGTATGAATAAATTATTCCAACTCAACTCGTTCCGAAAATTTTTTTACAATGTTGATATACTTCAAACTTCTTAATACGACGGGTTGTTTATTCTGCTACAGACTAAAAAAAATTGTTTGGATACACGAAGTTTACTTGAACAAACTGGAATTAAGAATGGAGCGCGGCAGTCGAGGCCCAAATCGGGTCGGGACCATTGAGCGGACTTTTTTTAGACACCCGATATGGGCTGCGGACCGTTGACTGGATAAGACTGAATATTGTCACAGGTGTAAAACAAAGCCTTTATTTTGCTACTTCCGCGTAAGCAGTGTAACTTTTGTTTTAATAAATATTTTTGTATTTTTCCTACAGTCAAGGTACTTTTACTTAATTATATCACCCTACCTAAAATTTTGCATTCTGACTGTACAAATATTCCTTAAAAAAAGTTGTGGAGCAAAAGCCAGTTAAAAATAATAAGAACAATGGACGTGGTCATTTTACCCGAATCGGGCGAAACTCGGCGGGTCAAACGCCTACTAAGCCAAAGTTTTTTATGAAAGTAATAATTATTCTACGCTAGCAAAATTGCGGATAAATAACTATTTACAGTAAGAATATTAACACATAATACATACATTCATACCAAGTCCTTTACAAAGTAGGCAAAGAGTGTCGTTATAATATTTATAAAAAAAGCTATACAGGATTACTTTCAAAAGATCGGCCAAATTTATTATGAGGGAGATAAAGCTAAACTGATAGTGCATTTTAAACGTTAATTGCTACAATATTTACTTCTATGAAGATTCATTTAAAATACTTCACTTTTAACCACGCTACGTCGTACCTAGTACGAGTCATGACATCTGGAGCCTGGGCATGCAATAACGGTCGGCGTTTACATTATACCCATTCATTTTGTATTTGGCGTCAGATAAAAATCATAACTTGCATTTTTTTTTATTATTTCGTACTTATCGATCGTATCGTTATCGATTCCCGACCCTCTTTCAAAATTTGGCTTGCCTTTTAAATGTTACCCTGTGTAATATAAAAATTATATAAATATAAGCCAACACAATTCGTCAAGTAGAAGATTAAATGTTTCTTTAGTTGAAAGTAAAAGACAGATATTTTTAGCTTATGTGAGACCTCATGTACTGTACTTTACAGTATCTTAATATTGTCTTAGTGCGTAGACTTCAAAGGTTAAATAAAATAACAGACAATTTTGATCACAAAGAGTTGCATTGGTTAACGCCCTCACAGTATAAAAGTGTAACGAAGATATGGTATGTACCAAAACTGTTAATAAGATGTCGCTGCACATGTTTGGATCACGCAAGGATGTATTCGAATTTCCGCAATTTTCGTGTACATATAGCTCTTAATAACCGTAACAATAAAAAACTATGGCGTTCCTGTGGATCCCAATAAGTTTTTGAGTTTGCTTTGCACGCGTTTTTCCAAGTTTAAATACTCAAATGAAGTAATATTCATAAAGTATTTTCGATGCCACCAAAACTTACTCGATGATCTTATTAGACCTTCGCTTGGCCTAAAAGTGAAAACCCTGTCATGACAAGTATTGCCAACCGTTCCGCTAATCGCTATATACGGGACTCTCTGTTTCTAGGACCTTCTAACAAACTGCTCTGCTCGTAATATATGCTGGACGCGAAATGTGCCCCTTTTTAGAACTATGTACATTTTTGTAATAACAAATTAAAATACCCTATAAAATGTGTTCAAAGGGAAATTCAAGTTTTCATAAAATGTAAATTACTGTATATTATTAACTTCGCTGTATATTATGTAGGTGTGTATTAATTTTACTTTCCTTCTCTCTATGTTCTCTAAGAAAAAATAAGTACAAAATTGTTTGGATCCCCCCGTTTTGAATCCTTATTCCGTATTTGAAATCATTATTATTATGATGTTGGCAAGCGTAGTCATAACTATTGATATTTATGACTTCTAACTTTTTAATTTTTTATTAAACCTGACTTAAGACGGATAAAATCTTGATACAAATTATTCAAAGTCTATTAATGAGTGATGATGATAGTTTTCTGGAAGATTTTACTCCTCAGAAGTTACTTATCGGACTTCAAGTCTCTAGACCACGTACTGTGTGCTCAGACCGTACAACTTCCTTGGGATAGGTCTAAAATCATTGCTAATAATTTTAAAAGACGAAAGTTACTAATGCTTCTCATGTA
>NJDC01004735.1:7317-17616 GCA_002245475.1 Calephelis virginiensis
AACAAGGTACAAGAATAAAAGTGGTACTTGTGCTACGAAATATAATTTCTAACTGTTTACATTTCTTGTACATTTGATGAAGAGAAATTAAAAAAAGATTTTTATAATATTACAGATACAATAGTACTATTTAAATTATGCGCTTCGGCTATATTCGTCAAGCTTCGGAAATTCAAATGTATTTTAAATATATCTATACCGATAAGATATTTAGATCACCTCTGTGGTCCAGCGGTTCAGGTGTTGGACTTGACTGCATGTGGTCCCGGGTTCGAATCCCGGGTCGGCCAATAAAAACAAAATTTGTTTTTACAAACTTTCCAATAAAAAAATGTTGCTCGGGATTGGATATGTGCCCGGTTGGCGATAGGCTTGCCACTTATCACACTGTGGGACTTAGTGTCTTCAGCTAGTCGTGGGTGCACTAGTTGTGCCTCTGCCTAATTATTCGTGGATATGGGCGTAAAGATTCTTTTTTTACTTTATATAGAGTTATTATTTCATAATTGATCATTTCGCTTAAATTTAGATTAGGTTAGCCAATTTAAAAATAAAAGTGTGAAGTGTAAAAGAGGAAAAAGGGTAAAGCCGAAGCGCGTTATTTAAATAGTTGTACTGTACTTAAGTTACTACGTATTTTCACTGATATCTCCGTCTTGGTTCTAGTCCAGGCTGTAGAATAAACAAAACCTTCCTGCCTAGCTGCTTGAAAGAGACGAGAATTGGTTAAACCAGAAAGGGATCCTTACCTGCTAGACCACTTTAAAGTGCTGTTCAGGAACTTGCTAGGTAGGAATTGGAATAGACAATGACACTATTCAACACTGTCGTATAAAGATCGTCGGTCCAGCGGGTAGGATAACCTTTAACATCTTTGGTGTCTATAGCCCTTGATTAACTCTTACCATCTTGAGAGTGTGTATTATTATAAGCCATAAAAAGATGTCTAAATTATTTATCGTTTGTTTAGATGAACGGTTTTTGTAATTATTGATTGTAAATTATTGGAATTGATTGTGTGGTAAAGAGGTCCGTCGTTGGATTTGACTTCATGAGGACCCGGGTTCGACCCCGGGTCGGTAAAGATAGAGAAAATGTGTTTTTTCAACTTTTTTTCAAAAACAACGTCACCTGGGATTGAACACATGCCCAGCTGGTGATAGGCTCGCCAGCTATCACATTGTGAGACTTAGTGTCTTCGGCTAGTCGTGGATACCTTGGTTGTACCTCTGCCTAAGTCGTCCCATCCTTATTATTATAGTTGTAAAAGTAAAAGCAATTGATATCACAGAAATTCAAAAAAGGACGATATTCATAGTCAGCAAAGACAAAATGCGACTGACATGACAGTGACACAAATGGATGACGAAATACACCCCTGGCGAGAGTGTTTTTTTTATGCCAACACAAAGTTAAATCCAGAAGAATGAGTCTTGAAACTTGAACAGCTATCCAAAAGGATAATTCCAAATCAAACCCGGAATAAAGGAAATATCCTTTATTATTTCCTTTATCCTTTCCGAATCGGCCCCCGTAATTTGGGAGTAATACAGTTTTTTTTACGTTACGGATGTACTTTTTCCGCAACTAACTAAATTGTCCGTTTAGAAATTTGTAAGTTTAGTATCTTCACGCTCATATCCCCGAAGGTGTAGGCAGATGCACAACTGGGGCACCCACGACTATCTAAAGACACTAAGTCCCATAATGTAATAGGTGGCAAGCCATATCGTCAATCCAATCCTGGGCAACTTTATTAGAAAATTGAAAATACATACAGTCCAGTTTTTTGTTGACCGACCCGGGGATCGAAAGTCGGACCTCAAGAAGTCAAGTCCGACACCGGACCGCTAAACCACAGGGGCGATTTGTAAGTTATTAAAGCCATGCTTCTTTTAATTAATTTTCATCATTTAGAATATAGTTGCAAATAAATAAATCTAATTAGACAAATTAAACAAATTGAATCTCACCACAAATTAATCAAATTATACTCTTATGTTACGAGTGGTAGTCAACGATACTAATACTAGAAATACTTAACAGAATAAATTTAATCAATACTCAGACACAGGAGTAAAGACATCTAATTGTTCGTTACACAAATGTCAAATGTAAAAAATGGGGACACCATTGGGAATCGTACCCGAGTCTCACGGTGGAGTTAGGCACGGTGAACGGGTAGCTCCTAAGAGGCAAGAATTAGTTCATATTCCATCTTAAAAATAAGCTTTATGTGTAGGCAAGCAATGTTCATTGTGCAGATAATATGACGACGCTCCTAGCCGTCATGTGGTCTTACTTTGGCGAGTTTTTGTCAAGCTAAACGCAGGTTATTAATTAAAGCAATAATATTATTAAAAGCGTTTCGTGCAAAATTATTTCCTAACCATTCCAAAATATCAAAAATGCACAACGTTAATATTCAAGTTTTCACTTCTGCCGGCACTCCCGGAGTGCAACCCGTCTTTTTTTGATTCCTTTATTATTGATTACGTAGATAGTTATATCCTATATTTATCTAGTTCTACTATTGCTTGGTTCCTTTAAACGATGTAACGTAATTAGTTAATATAACCATTCGTATTTGGTCGAAGTTGAGCTAGGCGTTATTTAAATATAAACTAATGTTTGGAGTTAATTACTGGTGCTAAATACCAAGTTACAAATTATACTTTACATACTACTTTACTAGGTGATAGAGTTTCGCAGCGACTCGTCCGGATTGGTACCACCGACTTACCTATTCCTGCCACCATAATGTCAGCCCTTGCCGTTGACGTGTTCCGGTTCGGACTTACTTTTGCTCGAGGCCTAACATCACGGCCTCAGGTTGGCGACGCACTAATATCACCTTTGGTGTCTCTAAGCGGCGTGAATTTCTTACCATCATGAAATCCGTCTGCTTGTTTGCCTTCCATCATCATAAAAAAAAACCGTGGATGTTACGATCCAAAAACTGCCGTACTTAAAACGACTCGTTTCTCAAAGAAATCGGGCGTTAAGAAGTTTATCACTGCAGATAAAATTCATATTTCATACCACCAACATGGCCTGCTATGCCTGCATGGCATAACTTTTGATTCTTCGTTATTAGTCAGGTCAGTCGAGTGCTGTGCAACAACTTACTTAGCTGAGGATCCGACGCTTTACCTATCCCTGCCTAAGTAAAGAAAGTGACACCATCATGTACCGCTGTGGACGGTGGGAAACCTGTTAAAACTAGGACCATAACTAAACAACGCATCCATAATATCTATGGTGTCTATCAAGAGTACGGATCAGAAGAATCATGTCCTTATTACCCGTCGTATCCCATAAAATGTTTCTTATTTTCATCCATGTTGTGCCATATATAGTATGGTGCATTTATAGAGTAGGGATTTGTTTTGTAGAGATTGTATGGCAAAAATTGTATGTCAAAATTTAAAGAAAAGTAAAGTATCTTCACGCCCATATCCCCGAAGAGATAGGCAGAGGCACAACCAGGACACCCACGACTAGCCGAAGACACTAAGTCCCACAATGTAATACGTGGCAAGCCTATCGCCAACCGGGTACATATCCAATCCCGAGCAACATTTTGTTTGGTGTTAATCTTAATACGTATTAGCAGTAGCAGCAGGGGCGTAGCTACCACAGTATCAGCCGTATCAAGGATACGGGGAATGCAGAGGCCCCAAAGTGAATAAGCCAAAATTAGACTGTTAGTTAGTTCGTGCCTATTGGGAACAATTTATGTCATAAACAAGTCGCAATCATTACACTTTCATCTTAGAGGGGAAACATTTAGGGAAATTACAATCATTTTCAGCTTTAAAAAAATTTTAAAACATTTTCCCCGTGTTGGTCGGGGCTCCTTTGCAGAATAGACCACCTGTCTTCCTACCAAGCAGTTCGTAAAAGGCGAGCATTGGCTTACCGTCACTAACATCGTGACATTTGAGTAGGTGGCAGAGTTTCGCAGTGACTCGGTCGGATTGGTACCTATTCCTGCCGTCATAACGCCGCAGCTAGCCGTTGACATGTTCCGGTTCTGAGGATAAGGTAGTCAGTAAACTTACTTTTGCTCGAGGCCTACCGTCCTGGCTTCAGGTTGACGACGCACCATTAACATCTTTGGTGTTTCTAGGCTGCGTGATTTTCTTACTGTCAGAAAAAAATTTCTTAACGTCAGAAAATCCGTCTGCTTGTTTGCCTTCCAATATCATTAAATAAAAATGAAACTAAAAATGAATAAAATGTTTTTTTTTAAGTATAAAAAGTATGTGTTTGATTAAGTGGTTATTTCTTGATTTTTGTTTAGTGGAAAATATTTTCTCATAATTTTGCTTCAAATGAAGGGCCCTGATGAGATCTTCAACTCGTTACGTCACTGAGCAGTAGAAGGTATAATTACCTTAAATATACTCGTATTTAAGTTAATGATACCTTTTTTGTTTGCTTTCTTAGTAAAATTGCTCCAATTATTATATGTTTTGTGTATACATCCGACTCACAAAAGCATCCGTTCATTTAAGTGTAACATTTGATTTGTACACAAAATCTGTTAAATCTGAATATATTTTAACCGAATTCACAATCTACATAAATGGCTAGCAACAAGAACAATTTAATTACAATTTCAAATTTCTTGGATACAAAACTGTAACTGAAGCTAACGACGCTATAAATTGATGCCAAATGGATACAATCTGGTTACCGGCACACTTTGATACAATAATCGTAAATTCTTTTATTTACAGCGACAATATTTGGAAGATTTAATTACACAACCAATGAATTAAGCAATTGACTTTATTGAGATGAATAATCCGATTGAATAATAATTTAATTCGATTTTTAGTTTTAATACTTCAAAAGCATTTTGAAACTGAATTTCGCGATTATGTCAGATACGTTATGGCGATATTTATTTTATGAATACTTTTAATAGTCGACTGTAAGGAGATTATGATGATTGTATGGGGTAAGGTGACTTAAAGGTGTACAAAAATAACCACTGGACTAGAAACCTGTTCGACGCAAGAAGCCCGAAAGCAACCACTATCTCCATAGAATCGACGGCGAAAGGACATTTTCGATTAGTCCCCCTGTAGAATTTTTATAATAAAACTAGCTGTTGTCCGCGTAGTTAATGGTCCAAGTTACCTTCTATGTATGTGCCAAATTTCATGAAAATCGATTCAGCAGTTTGTGCGTGAAGGAGTAACAAACAAACAAACATACAAACTTTTGCATTTGTAATGAATAGGATAGGATCTTTATCAGCATTTTAAATATTTAACTATTAACACAAAATCATGCTACTCGATTTGTAATTTATATAATTTTTAAAACATTGATTCTGTACGAAAAATTACGTTACTTCAATATTTTTGATAGCATTTTTAAATATATCATTCCCTATCCCTTATGAACACAAATTATGATTAATTCATGACAATGTTCATCCCCTCATTAAATCGCAGAAAAGAAACGCGGGTAGTCACGTTTTAAAACAATCTCGGCTGAGTAATTGTTTAAAATGCGCTCCGCCCGCCAGATGTCGCGGCGGGGTTTTTCACTGGAATCACAATAAGGCCAAACGGAATACATTTTCATAACCTAACACACGTGTTACTGACATGGAGCTCGGTTTCTTCACTGTTTTTTTAATCATTAAATAACTTATTAACAAAAGAATTTTTCGTTTACTTTCGGATGGTGTTATAATAATGGTATTGTAATAAATAGGGTGAGGTAACGCTTACTAAAATAGTGCTTTCGTTACATATCTACACCTGACGTATAGTTAAAAAAAATATGTAAAATAAAAATAACTTTGTTAAAAAAACCGACTTCAAACCTAAAAAGTAAAAAAATAAAAAAAAATTAATATTAATTATATACTACCTATTATTTATATGTGTTATTTACTTTTTAGTTTTGAAGTTGGTTTTAATTAACGTAGTTATTTTTATTTAATACTTTTTAGTTTATTGCTGATATGATTTAATTTAATAAAATAAACATCAGGGTTGGTGAAAGTAGATAAAAAATGCTCACAAAATAAAAACTAATGGGTGTACCTGAATCAATTTTTCTTAAGACCAATTCGAAGTAATTTCGCATCAAACAAAAAATTAAAAGAATTTCGCAAATCGGTTCAGAAACCTCCGAGAAATCGATGTACATAAAAAAATATATGTACCGGCCGAATTGAGAACCTCCTCGTTTTTATGAACTCGGTTAAAAATATCCTAATATTACTGTAGTTAAACGAAACTTTCAGAATTCGCCTTCGCTACCATTATCACGCGTAAAACTTTTTTTTCTAGTTAGTAGTTAATTTGCCTCTTTCTGGGATCGGCTACGGAGATTTTTAGGCCAATCTGCCATGTCTTCGGTATTAAGTCTTTATTTCAGTCATTAGTCACTATTTACAAACTCATGTCAAGGTCTTGAGTATAGTGGTGGCTTCGTTACTCAAGCTCATCGCGCGAGATTTGGCGGCAGCGAAGAAATACACGAAATTCGATAATTATGAAAAAAATCCGACCAACTACATTCACGATGGCGCCAAAACTCCACTTTTGTTTTTATTTATTTTTTCCAAATTCAATTTAGAATTGCCCAAAAAGGTTTACAAAATAGTGTTTAATAAAAAAAGAACTTTATACTTAATATAACTAGACGGTATTAATGTGTGTGTCATCACTATATAGCCTGTGTAGTCCAGCGGTACGGTGCTGGACTTGACTTCAAGAGGTAGCGGTTTCGATTTTCGAGTTGGGAAATATAAAAGAAAAACTTTCTAATGAAAACAAGGTTGCCCGGGATTGGATATGTGCCCTTTTGGCGATAGGCTTGTCACCTATCACATTCTGTGACTTAGTGTCTTCAACTGATCGTGGGTGCCCTAATTGTTCCCCCACCTACCTCTCCCAGAAACTTCACGAGTAAAGGTATTGTTTGCTAGTTTTTAAAGTTTCTTTTTTTAAGTGATTACTCTCTGACTTTAAAACTAGGTCCTTGATCCATTTGATTGCATATTTTGTTAAAGTACATCTTTTTAATTTTTTTTCCGACAATTATTTATCTAGCATCCGTACATTTAGTTGATCAAGTTCCGAATAATCGCATTGTATAAAAAGTTTCCGGTAGCATATACCAAGGTTTACTTACAGTAACCAATTTATCTCAAACTAATTAGTACAAAAATATTGCTTCGTTGTCAAAGTTAATCTCTCCTAAACAATATCCCTATCCAAATAAGTAAATTTGGTTATCTATGTCATTTAATTTAGTAAAAGGTGATCTTAAGCTTATTTTATTTAACCTTAAGGAGTCATCACAGACTCAAAATAACTAAATGCGCTTTTTGAATCGACGTATCGTCACTGTCAAAGTACTAACAAATTCATAAAAGGTCCCCGTGAATTTTTGGCGCCATCGAGAAATAATATGGTCACAGTTTGTTCGTTAGTAATGAATTTCGTGTTTATATAGAATGAAATTATTCGACTTTGGCGGCATTTTGTACAATTGTATTCTTTGAAAGTGCACAAAATAAAGAATCATAAAGAAATTAGTATATCACGTATTCCTCGTTATTGCAAACTCTTATTAAATGAATTTGAGTAATAAGGCCACCGCTTTAAAGCTCGGTGAAGTTGTGAAAACCGCGAGGTTAGCAACAAGTAAGTCATTCAAAAAAAAAGGCCACCGCTTTACTCAAGACCCTGACATGGCTTTCTTTGACGACTTATAACTAATTTTGAATAATTTAAACTAAATATTGTTACATCGGGTAATAAATGCAAATGTCAACTTGACTAATGGCAAATGCTAACCCTAGTGTCAAAAAGATGGTTGGAGTTTTTTCATAATAATTGAATTTCGTGTTTATATTGAGTGGAATCAGTCAATTTTTGTACTATGTTGTTCAGTGTAAGTGTAGAAATGAAATAATCATGAAGAAATTGGCGTATCGTGTATGTCGCCGTTGCCGCCAAATCTCACTATATGAGCTTGAGTAGTGAGACCACCGCTTTACTCATGACCCGACATGACTTTTATTGACGACTTGTGACTAATTTTGAATAATTGAAACTCAATTTTAGTAAATCGGTTAACTTGATGCAAATTTCTACTTGACTAATGGCAACATTTTAACGCTAAAGCCAAAACCTAAAGAAAAAAAAGTCCCCGTGCAAAGCCGATTTCCTAGTAAGTCGACGAATTTTCTTTCTTATATTTGGGACACTTTTTTGGCAAAGTTTATTACCAGTGTTGCCACTTCTAATTTTTTTAAGCGCCAGATCACCAGATTTGAGAGATTTGAATTTAAAAAAAAAAACCAGATTCCACCAGATATTTTTTTTGGTTTTAGCTTTGTATTTACATTTCTCAAGTTTATGTTTGTATCAAATTACATGAATATTAAAAATAAGGTATAAATTATTCAAAATGAGTCGTAATTCAAAAAAAGAAAGAAAATGGTAAAGTGGTGTCCTTATTCAACACTATTACACGATACACTTATTTCTGCATGAAATACTTCACTTGTGTACTTTTTCGCACTACATGCATGCATTTTGCACTGCACAGTGTAACTGTACAGTGCAAAACGTCCCTGACTTTGTTTAATTTCAATCAATACTTACATGAAATTCAATTACTACCAGCGACCATATTTTCTGTCAATTGCGTCAAAAAGCCATAAAACATAGGTACTTAAAAGTTTTGTTTTCATAAGTATATTTATTGTTTTTATATGAATATCAAGATCAACCTAAAATTTCAATGATATACATATAGGAATGTAAATAACTGAAAAAATAGTATTTCATCAAAACTAAACTTCAAATGGCAAATTAAAAACCACTACTAATTGGAAAACTGTTTATTTTATATGAATTTTGCACAAATTATATACCTCGACTTATATACTTGTCAATTAAACAAACAATTAATCCCTTTAAGGCACAACAAATATCAATCTACCTCTGTTATTACAGGTTTTATAAAAGATATTATAATATTAGCTGAAGTAGCGAAGATACTTTAATAGTGTTTTTAAAAAAATGTAGGTAGGTGATGTCAGTATTATTTTTGATTTTTTCATAATAGTTTCTCAAATGACACTAGCATATAAACTTTTTAAAATATGACATCAAAATCTGGTGACATTTTTTAGATGCTTAGTTAATTTTTTTGAAATTTATGTACAGCATCTTTATATCTTTACATATACATCTGTGCGTTACGGTGAAAATCTGGAACGAAATGTGGTTTCCCTTCCAAATATGTGTTGATAGACTAAGTTTTGATAAAAACACTAAAAACCACCAGAAAAAATAAAAACGCTAAATAGTGAACAAGTACCACAAGAAACCTTGAAAAAGCGCTAGTTCTGGTGGAAAAACCTCCAAGGTGGCAACACTGTTTATTACCGTCTTGAGTAGAAATATCTTAATTTAATATTGATGCAAGAGGCTGTTGAAGACTTGGCAACAGACGACCATTAGGTGCACCTGCCCTGTATTTGTTAGCACCAGCGTTGGCATGTGTATACATGTAAACAGCACATTTTATAAATGTATATGTATAATAAATAAGTGTTATATCGAATTTAAAAGCTAAGTACATGTTTTATAAATATGTGTAATTTGTGCTTGTACAATATAAATAAGCCTGTAAATCAATAATAATATCAAAACTATTTTCAGTTCATTTTTATTAATCTCCTACCGAGATGAAATCTAGAGGTTTTGATATTATAACTTTCTTTCTTTAGGTATTGGCCTTCACGTTATTTTGTCATTAGTCATGTAGAAATTTGCATCAAATTTTAATTCAATTTTAATCAATTATAATTAGTCATCAGTCATAAGTCGTCAGTAAGTCATGTCTGGGTCTTGAGTAAAACGGTGGCTTTGCTACTCAAGCTCGTCTATTGAGATTTGGCGACAGCGAGGAAATACACGATACACTAATTTCTTCATGATTACTTCATTTATGCACTTTCACTGAACAAAATTAATCTAATTCCCACCTAAATTAACTAATTTCACTAAATATAAACACGAAATTCAATAACTATGAAAAAATTACGACCATCTTCATTCACGACGGCGCCAAAACTCCTATTATTACTTTGCAAGCTAAAATTATTTATGGATTTTTTTAATCATGTACCGAGAACTAATAAGAGAAAAAATTAAATGTACCTTGTAATGTTTTTTTTTATGATATTGGAAGGCAAACAAGCAGACGGATTTCCTGGTGATAAGAAATTCGCGCCGCCTAGAGACA
>NJDC01004735.1:18039-35960 GCA_002245475.1 Calephelis virginiensis
ACATTTATTTTCTGTTTAAATTGTTAGCGCCTGTAAATATTTTTTAACAGAAATACACCAAAGCAACGACCGTTCAAATATTTAGACTAGGGTCTGTTACAACACCAAAGGTGGTAATGGTGCATTGCCAACCTAAGCCCAGGATGTTAGGCCTCGAGCAAAAGTAAGTTTACCGGCTACCTTACTCTTCAAACCGGAACACGTCATGACGTTATGGCGGCAGGAATAAGTAAGGCGGTGGTACCAATCTGGGCGAGTCGCTGCTTAACTCCACCACCTAGTCACCTTATGAAAACTGAAAACGTACAAAATGATAAGTGAAATATAAATAAACAAAAAAAATACTACCTACTCACTTCGCTACGTATTCGTGCCTGTTTCATTGAACTTGACAACGTGAATTTGGAATATTAAAAGTAATAAAATCTATATATTTTTCTTCTGCTTTTCAGTATTTAAGTTAGGTAAATATGCAAAATATCTAAACACAATATTGGCACTAATTTGGAAATAGACTGACTTATAGATATATAACAAATGCAAGCATAACCAACTTTTACCATTCTTATCTAAAAAGTAATTGTGAAAACAAGAGGCCGCCAGGAATATTGCATCAAATTAAAAGGGTCATTATTATCAATAACATTAGATAAATTAAAATTATTAATGTTAGAAATTAAAATTTCTAATGGAAGGTTGTTATTTTTTGTACATACTTAAATTGTAATTTATTTAGAGGCTTAAAATTGATTACTATAAATTTATGACAACACAGGCTGTTTACTGTAGGTCTTAGTCTGTGCATTAAGACAAAAAAAAAACAATAAAATACGCTGCCAACACAAGCAAAACCATTTTATTAGGCTTGTATAAAGGGTATGTCGGACTGTCAAAGACCGGGTATTTTACAAGTCGGTCGTGCTAATAAATTAAAACCAATTTGATAACATTTAAGAGTTTCAAAGTAAGAAAGTTTCTCGGCGGCAGGTAAAATATAACGCTATGCTCCATTAAAAGCTGATGAAGAAACGCAGACTTTAAACTTTGTAATGATTTTTGCTTAACCAAGAAATAGGGCGAAGTAAAAGGGCACCAAGGGAGTGATTATGTAACTCAGTTACCAACTCAAAATGGATGAGTGTACATCAAATCGCTGTCAAATGACGTGTTTTGTATTTGCTATCTCCAGTGACCAACAGAAATACAATAGAGATAGCAAACACAAATGACGTCATTTGATGTACACTTCTACAGTTTGAGTTGACAGCTGAGATACATAATCACCCCCCAGGAGCCTTGATACTATTTACGTCCGCCACAGTTTATTAGAATAATTAATTAATATTTTTTTATGTAGTAAGAATTGAATGGATTTCTTTATGGTAAAAATACACATACCTACATTATGAATTACTACCCGAACGAAACTGGTTTTCCAACTTAAACCGAAACCAAAACCAAACTTTTGACCTTACTCACAGTTTCGACCCAAAGACCGAAACCGAAAACGGCTAAAACATGTTATATTTTCTATATCAATAGAATACAAGTATCAACTAGTATCTAGTGTTCTTTTATTCATATTTTTTATAGTCATATCTATCTACAGTCAGTTACATCTAGGTAACTAGTAGTGTGAGATGAAATATTTGTAGAATAGACTATGTGCCTTCCTTGCCAGGCAGCTCGTAAAAGGCGAGCATAGGCTCACCGACAGTAAAACCGTGACATCTGAGTAGGTGGTAGAGTTTAGCAGCGACTCGCCCGGATTGGTACCACCGCCTTACCTATTCCTGCCGCCATAACATCATGACGTGTTCCAGTTCGGAGGGTAAGGTAGCCAGTAAACGTAGTTTTGCTCGAGGTCTAACATCCTGGCCTCAGGTTGGCTTCGCACCATTTCCACTTTTGGTGTCTCTAGGCGGCGTGAATTTCTTTCCATCGGGAAATCCGTCTGCTTGTTTGCCTTCCAATAATATAAAAAAATACAGGCATACATGCTTTTTTTTACTAATTAAACTACTTCATACATATTGCAAACAATTTTAAATAAACGTATTTTTATTTTAGCACTTGCCCTGTGCTTGGGATAAATTTTCTATAAATTTTAAAGAAAGAAAAAAATTCGCCCCAGACAGGATTTGAACCTGTACCCTTACAATTACAGTGTAGGTACTACAATTTTAACAGCTACCCCCATGCAAGCAAAACCAAAATTTATAGAGGAATACAAGCGTGCTAGATTAAAATTAGTAACGTGACATGATACATGGTTGTTAACTTGGATAGAGGCTCCGAGTATTTTTTTTTATTTATTGTTTTTGATCAATCTTTTTCTGTAATTCTAAATAAAAATAAAGGTGATATTATTAATTAGTACATGATTAAACGCACGACACGACTAGCGTAACGATCGACAGCCGACCGAGTTCGCCGAATGGCAAAAACCGTAACGCGTACATCATCTCCGGGAATGGGCGTTTTACGACTTGTCGGTCCGGTACCGGTACAGAAATGGCACCGGCAAATAGAAAAATGTATAAATATATACGAGTATTTTTGCTTCCACGGTAGCTAAACGGTGTTGTACCAACATATATTTAGTGTCGGAGTGACAATCCCCAGTTTGTATAATAATTTGTTTCAGTAGCCGAAATCCACAGCGTTATTGACTTGGTCCAAAAATGGTTTCTTAAAAATTAGCAAGATCTTTTTCATTAAATATCTAATATAAACAAAACTGTTTGTGCTTTGTAATAAAACTCCTGACATTCCCAGGTTTTAAACGAGGCACTTAATCAAAATAACACCAGAAATTCGTATTGGAGCGTCCCATAAAATACATCATAATGAAAATATTAAATTCCGTACATAAAAAATACATACAGAAATCGCGACATTTTATCCGTTCGCAGTGACACGGATAATTAAAGTTTATCGCTCCTGAATAAAACTTTGTTTCCGTCTAGCTTATATTTGCCAGGGAAAAGAAAACTTTATAAAAATTGTAACAATTTAACTGTTGACTCTTAGATGTAACACTATGGAATAATGATACGGATAATACGAATAGCATTAATATACAAAAGATTAACAAAACGCAAGCTCATGTAAATAAAATTTAAGTAGCTAAAATAAAGTTCACATTGCGATGAGCGTCGCTAAAGTCGCGCCTTGATGGTATAGCTGGTTGTTAACTTAGGTTCATGGTTTGGGTATTTTTTATTACTTATTTTTTTAATAATTTTTTTAAGGCATTTGAAGGTAATCTTTTCTTTCTTTCTTTAGGTTTTGGCAATCTCGTTAGTATTTTGCCATTAGTCAAGTAGAAATTTGCATCAAATTTTATATCAATTATAATTAGTCATCAGTCATAAGTCGTCAGTAAGTCATGTCAGGCTCTTGGGTAAAGCGGTGGCCTTTTCACACAAGCTCGTGTAATGAGATTTGGCGGCAACGAGGAAATATACGATACGCTAATTTCTTCATGATTATTTCATTTGTGCACTTTCACTGAACAAAATTGTACAAAATGCCACCAAAATTGACTAATTTCACTCAATATTAACACGAAATTCAATAATTATGAATAAACTTCGACCATCTTTTCTCTCGATGGCGCCAAAACTTTGAAAGTAATCAAGAACGTAATTTGTTTAGGAAGAAATAAACCTTATTTATATGCGACGGCACTAGAGTAGATGTTAAAAGCGCTGTTAGCTATTTTAACGTTAGTGTGTTTACAAATCTACACATTCAAAGCTTTTCAAAATAGGTGGCGCTGCAATTTGATTTCATGAATTTCTTAATTCTTATTCTTAACCGATGGGAATTTCTTAAAAACAAGTTTATGCCAACTTGACTTTGACTGTTTCACATTTTTCTGAAGGAAATAAATTGATATTTATTAATACGGGCGAACCGGCTCGGCTTTGCTTGGGTTATTCAAGTTTTATTAATAAAAATAAAGTGAAAATTGTCTATATTAATATATGTACCTATAACTTTGACCTCTAAGTATATGGAAATGAAATACCTACGAAAAAAGCTTGCCGTTGGCTACAAAATATGGCTGCCATTTGACAATACTAAGGCTGTCCAGAAAAAGTAGATTATCGATATCGATGTATGATCTATTACTGACGATTAATTGCTAAGTTTAGTTAGATAGATAAGAATTATTATTTACCTATTGAATAAAATTGCAACTTTTATCTTACTTTCTTATTGCTACTAAATTGACTTATAAATAGGGAAATGTAATGAAAAGAAAGTAAAAATATTTATCTATTTTTCACCAGCATATTTTTTTTTAATTATGGTGTGTAACTATGTTTATTTATTATTTATAAAAACTAACTCTTTATATCAATTACAAGATTCATTATCATTACATAAAAATTGTGATCAGATTACATTCAAACCACTTTATTAACTTTAAAGTGAGCACTTGAAAGAATTTTTACTACGATAGACTGTTTTTCAATGGCAATTGTATCCATTCATAACTTGTCCAAATAATATTTTCTGGGAACGTAAAATAAAATATCGACAATTGAATTACAATTACTATACTCTTACAATTACTATATAATAATATATGTAATAATTTCATTACAATTTTATATATAATACTGTATATATTGTACATTACTACAAAATTGAACACAAAGTATGGCGTTCTTGGCAAACATAAGTACTGTCATGACGTCACTTTAAATTGACGCCAATAAGAGCATAGACAAAAATGTCGTTATCTCTTTGGCGTACATAATATCAACAATTGTTAAAAAGAGACAAAGAGATGTTGTTAAGTTATATATCGATTCCAACGGTATTTATACAACCAAATTTGCTATAGATTGTAATTGTTGCACTTCTTTATATATTTCTATTTCTATGACCTATAAGATTCTAGTAATCAAAACGCGCGTTTTGAAGAGGTCAGTGGAAAATGTTTGAAATGAGAACTGAAGACGGAGAGGCCCGTCAGGATGGTACTTTCACGTTTTCCGACGAGTTTTTGCCGGGTTTTTTTTTATTTTGTAATATCTTTTAAATTATTCAATAAAATTGTTTTATATAAAGAACATTATTGTATTTAGTTTGATAAGTGCTAACAGCTTTACTATTATTACATTATGAGTGTAATTTTTAAAAAAATGGATATAGTAAGTTATCCATATACCATAGTGGAGTTTTTTTGTTAAACTAAAAAACGAAACAATGTATGACGGGATTGTTTCCTTTTTTAGTTTATGACTCGTAAGAATTTTTCAGCGTTTTCGATGAAAGCTCCCAAAGAGTTTAATTCCCCCGGATGTTGAACAAGTGTCGTCATATTTCATCCAATTTCCATGAAAATTTAACTAATTATCCATCCCCAAAAATTGCTTTATGTATATGTGAAACCCATATGAAAATAAATTTAGAAATTTTTGTGTTCATCGCAGTCGGCTAGACGCGGCCGAGGGTCTTTGTTTCATAATAAGTAGCGAAGTTGATTATGGTTACAATTTTTATAAAATAATAAATAATAAAATCTTCTCGTAACGAACCGTAACGTCGCATAACAGAGCCTCTTTTACATCAGTTTTATAAAAAAATATTATTATTATAAAAAAATTACAAAACATTTCTTCCCGTAATAACATCCGTTGTTTATAGTATAATCACATGTATCAACTAACGGTCACTAAATTGCAGAATACATATTATTATACTTAGGTACCTAAATTATCTAAAGTTTACCGGACTTTATGAGCAAAGCTTTGACATGTTTAGTGATTTTGTCTTTAGCGGATGTAAAGCTGACGATAAAGTTAGGAACACATAAGGTGAAGCAAGTAATTCTGTTTTATAAACAGGATGTTGTGTAGTGTGTACAGTGGCTATTAATTTTATCAAATAATGGACAAGTTACATAAATTGAATCTAACCCCAAAGTAAGCAAATTATATGCTTGTGTTACGGGTGTTAGTCAAAGATTGTAAAACATAGAAATACTTAAATAGATACGAGAATAAATTTAATAAACACTCATACCCGGAAATGCAGACATCTGAATGTTCTTCACAAAAATGCTTGCTGCCGTCGGGAATCGAACCCGAGCCTCGCGGTTGGTCGGTGTAGTTAGGCGTGTACGCTAGCCATTTGACCACCGAGAGAGTCAAAGGATGTTATTCTGTGTTTGTGATGCTTCCCTTCCTATTTAAATGCAAAAGTATTGTACGCGTAATATTTTCTAATCGTGAACCGTTCCGAGGAATGATATGTAGTGCAAGCAAGTTCTCCAGCTACTCTTCTTTGAAGATCAGGACGTGACTGTGGCAGGACGATATTATGATATTACGATGATGGTAACTGGTAGGACGGCGGTATTAATCTTCAAAAAAAAGCATCTTCACGCCCATATCCCCGAAGAGGTAGGCAGAGGTACAACCAAGGCACCCACGACTAGCCGAAGACACTAAGTCCCACAATGTGATAGGTGGCAAGCCTATCGCCAACCGGGCACATTTCCAATCTCGACCAACATTTTTTTTTT
Source organism: Calephelis virginiensis (assembly GCA_002245475.1). Taxonomy (NCBI): domain Eukaryota; kingdom Metazoa; phylum Arthropoda; class Insecta; order Lepidoptera; family Riodinidae; genus Calephelis; species Calephelis virginiensis. Next base: position 24,587 of record NJDC01004735.1, read on the forward strand.
ATTAGAAAATTGGAAAAATCCAATTTTCTTTTTGTTGGCCGATCCGGGATTCGAACCCAGGACCTCATGCAGTCAAGTCCAACACCCGAACCGCTAGACCACAGAGGCGATCTAGTCTAATCTAAGTGTGACGTCAGAAAAATTGATGATCATAGTGCTTGTGAAAAATTGCAAGTTAAACTTGAACTTTTCGTTATGTAAAGCTTCATATTTTATTCAAACCTATATTGATTGCGAAAATTTGTATGTTTGTTTGTTTGTTACTCCTTCACACAAAAACTGCTGAATCGATTTTCATAAAATTTGGCACACACATAGAAGGTAACTTGGATTAACACATAGGAAAGTTTTAAGCCTGACAAAATGTTCCTGTGGCACCATAAACCACGCGGGCATCGCAGCGGGCAACAGCTAGTTAGGTTTCATCACAGTCAAAGTCGCGTGTAATGGTTAGTATTAATTACTACTTCCTTACCTATTCCTGTCGCCATAACATCATGACGAATTCCGGTTCGGAGGGTAAGGTAGCCGGTAAACTTTTGCTCGAGGGCTAACATCCCGGCCTCAGGTTGGCAACGCACCATTACTACATTTGGTATCTAAGCGGCGTGAATTTCTTACCAACAGGAAATCCGTCTGCTTGTTTGCCTTCCAATATAAAAAAATACATGCATACATGCTTTTTTTACTAATTAAACTACTTCATACATATTGCAAACAATTTTAAATACAGGCTGTGACAAAACAAGCACTCCGCTCGCTATGAAAGGATGGTTGTACAGCACTAATTTGATCAAAGCACGTCGCTGGGTTTTTGTGTCGCCCATTCCAAATGACATCGTGCTTGAAAACGCAATAACAAAGGCCATTCATCCGTCTGCAATTGCTCTGACACGGATACACCTATTTGATTAAACCGCAACGAGCAATTAAATGATGGAATAAACTGGAAAAATCTGACGTTCTGGATTATATTTGCAAAACAAAAAGAATAAAACCGAACAAAAAGGGTTGAGTGCTTAACTCTTGTAAATTGCAGTTATGTGTATATGTGTTAAGTGGGCTAACATTTTTTTATGGTCAGCAAACAAGCACTCGGGTCTTCTGATGGTATCAACAGATGTTACAGGTGTTTCGCTGTCTTGCGGCCGGGAAGTTAGGCCTATTGTGTCTGTTATATTATTAGTATAGGTACTACTTGATTCGGTAGAAGTTATTTACATATATATCGCCTAGCTGTATAAATTCGACCTATCCCTACACCAACCAAATATCTATATATATTAATACGTGATGCCAAAAATTTGGACCCCTTTTTACGATAATTGCGCTGACCGAGGAGTTTGAAATTTGGCTCACTTATAGTTTATGTGTAGGAGAAGTGCAGACCGCTTACATTTTTCAATAATAATGACCATTAAGTACATTAAATCAATTAATGAAACATTACCCACAGTACCATGCATTTGACACACACAAACAAATATATTGATGATAACCATAAAAGATCACAGATGGCACACAAAATATATTTATACAGTTTTGAAAAACAAAGTAGTTGGTCTTGAAAAATGAAGATGGCGTTTTTATCCACAAGATATTAAAATTTGTTATGGTCGAATAGGCGACCACTAGTACAAAAAAATCCGTCACAGCCGTTATGGCCTTTCATAACGACTATAGACATCGTCACATCGTGACATGAAATATTCATATACAGGTATAACTAACTTAGTTCGAGTGATTGTGGAAGAGCCTATATATAGTCTACGCAAATCAAAAGTCAAAATCTAGCATTTATGTAACAATTACAAGTTTTTTAAGACAGTGAAAGGCAAACAAGCGGACGGATTTTCTGATGTTAAGAAATTCACGCCTCCTAGAGACACAAAAGATGGTGATGGTGCGCTGCCAATTCGAGGCTGGAATGTTAGGCCTCGAGCAAAAGTAAGTTTATCGGCTATCTTATCCTCCGAACCAAAACACGTCAACGGTAAGTGCTGACGTTATGACGACAGGAATATGTAAGGCAGTAATACCAATCCGGGCGAGTAGCTGCGAAACTCTACCATTTAGTGAGATGTCACGGTGTTAGTGACGGTAAGACTATGCTGACGTTTTTTGAGTTGCCTGATAGGAAGGCAGATGGTCTATTCTGCAAAGGGAACAACACGAATGCAAATTTAATAGTTCTGGGGCTGGGATGTTACTTAGGTCTATAGTGCAAGTCTACCGGCTGCTCTACCCTCCGGGCGGAAACGTGAAATAGTCATATTGACGCAGGAAATAGGCAAGGGATCCCTACCCGGACAAATTGTTGGTTGACTGCCAGTTATCTTGTTGGCAATAACCTATTTACCACGTGCTCGCCTCTTGCGATCTGCCATACAGACAGGCCAAATCTTATTACGTACAAAACGTTTTTAATACCATTTTCTAACCATAAGCGAGTTATGTGTATTTCAATACAGTTTATTAATAGAATATTTGTACTCGAATTAATCTAAATGAGGAATTGGGTTGTTGAAACAATTGTAGTTTGGTACTACTAGCTGTTTCCCACGTATTAGAATCTAATATCAAAGTTGTTTGATTAGCCTAGTATTGGCTTCCGGCTTCAAATCGACCAATGTAGCTTTGATTAGGACTACTCGTATTAAACTTCATAATTTATAGATAGTGTGTAAACCACTTGACAAAAACTTCAAAACTTCAACTTTATTGTATTCAAAAAAGTTATGTAAAGAAAAATAATAATTCTTGTACTATTTAAATTATACGCCTGCGATACTCTCTGCCTACCTCGTAAGGGACCTGGTGTGAAGATATGTATGTATGTAAATTATACGCTTAGGCTTTACACATTTTACTATTTTTGCATTTTATACTTTTATTTTTAAATTGGCTGACCTTATCTAAGTTTTTAGTTTCAGTGAAATGCTTTAATATGTGTAATAGCAACTAAATATAGATATCCTTAAAATACACTCGGATTTCCGAAGCTTGATGAATATAGTCGAAGCGCATAATATAAATAGTACTACTGTATATCAAATAAAATTCAATCTGCTCTCTTTATGGATTCGAGGCTCAATTTTTTAGCAGTAACCTCCGGTGCTTCTTTTTGGAAACAACGCTAAAAAAGAGGAAGTTCTCAATTCGCGTGAATGTGTTTTTTTGTTTGTTTGTTACGCGATCACTCAGCTAATAACGAACACGAACAAAACTGCTAGAATAATGGTTACAGCTATGAATTTAAATAGTAAAATTTTGTAGTGGTTGATTTTTACAGGTTAATGAAAAACATATGAAACTCGTTTTCTCAATATTTAGCGTAAGTAGATTACATTTTAGCCAAGATGCAATAATGGTCATTCCTAATTCAGCAGTCCTACGAGCCTTATCCCAATCACTGTCTGAGAAGAAAATAGCAGTATCGTTAGCATAAGAAAATATCTGAGCGCCATCTATCCTCATCTCACAGAGGTCGGTTATATATAAAAGGAAGAGAGTGGGCCCAAGTACGCTTCCCTGGGGTACGCCGAACACTATATTCATGTCTTCACTAATAAGTTCGCCTAATTTAACCCTCTGCGTACGATCCATTAAATAACTATTCACTAATTTTAAAGGAATTCCTCTAACACCATTTTGTTCAAGTTTTTGTAAAATGATGGGTGCAGAGACAGTCTCAAAAGCTTTTTTCAAATCGAGGAAAACTATAAGACATTTTTTACCAACTTGATGTTGGTAAAAAATGTTTTGAGTAATAAATTTAGTCATCGCTATTACTGCGTCTTCTGTTGATAATCCTTGTCTTAATCCATATTGAGATTTTGATAGAATATTAAATTTGTAGAAATAGTAAATTAATCTTTTGTTAATGAGTTTTCTAATATTTTAGAAATTGAAGGTAATACTGTGCGGGTGGATGGCAACATATCGCCTTGGTTTGATGTTAATATTGGCGTCAAGCAGGGTTGTGTGTTGTCAGCGAGCTTGTTTATCTTATATTTGGACAAATGTCTTCAAAGGTTAAGATAATTAAATGTAGGAATGCGTATGGGTGACCAAGTGGTGAACTGCCTGCTTTATGCAGATGATGCTGTACTTTTGGGCTCTACACCATCTGAGCTGCAAACACTGGTCACAGTTATGGAAGGAGATTGTAAAGAAAGGGGCTTACATTTTGAATGCGATGAAAACCAAAATAATGGTGTTTGAAAGAGACGTAGCGAGAACGGATGTAAGAGTTTTGGTTGATGATGTAGTACTGGAACAAGTGAATGAAATTTTATATCTTGGTTGTGATTTGGCAGGGATGGAAGGTACACCGCGGATGTAGAGAGGAGAGTGAGTGCAGGGAATAATGTGAATGGAGCGTTGGGTAAGCTATTCCAAAGCGAGGTTTTGAGTCAAAAAGCTAGACTCGCTTTGCATAATTCTGTGCTTATTCCAACTTTATAGTATGGAAGCGAGAGTTGGGTATGTCAGAAAGAGCATGAAAGTAGGATAAATGCGGTCGAAATGAGAGCACTACGGAAAATCTGTGGTGTAACGCTCGCTGACCGCATTCGTAACAGTGGGATCCGAGAAAGAGTGGGATTGAAAGAAAGTGTTGGTGTTAAAATGCGAAAGGGCATGCTCCGCTGGTTCGGTCATGTGGAAAGAATGACAGATCAAAGATTGACGAAACAGATATACAATGCGAATGTGGATGGATGTAGGTACCCGGGGAGACCAAGGCTGACATTTCACGATCAGATCAATCGGATATTATCCGAGGGTGGTGTCAAGAGTCTCCGAAACCGGCGTGTTTGTATGAAAAGGGTTATGAATGTGAAGGAAGCAAGACAGGTTTGTCAGGATCGTGAGGTCTGGCACTCGATACTCTCTGCCTAACCCCTTAGGGGCTTGGCGTGAAGATATGTATGTGTGTATGAGGGTAATACTGATATCGGCCTATAGTTTTTTACATCACCTCTGGACCTGTTCTTATAAACCGGTGTAATAATCGATTTTTCGAGTAAAGTAGGAAAATTTCCCTTCTCGGAGCATAAATTTGCTAAGTGGACAATAATCGGGATAAGGTCGAGTTTTGCCTGTTTCATAAAAATAGTAGAAATATGATCATGACCCGGGGCACTATTTGATTTAAGGCCAACAAGTATATTATCTATTTCAGTGTAATCTTTAGTTAAAAGCACAAAAGATGAAAGCTGTTTATTTGATTTTCCGAAAAGGCCTATATTTGTATCATTTTGCCCCAATATAGTGTTCTCTGCATTTTCCCTATGTTAGAAAAGAAATTACTGACACAGTTAGCTGAGTTCCAGGGATGGAGCCTAACTGTATCAGATCATTACAGTCTGTTTTATTTTGCTTAAATTGTGTAAAATTATTAATATTTTGGAAAAGAGTTTTATTATTATGATATTGATTTTGTTAAGAGTTATTTTTCATACTTTCTTTTTATTTTTTTTAACTTTGGATATTTAAATATATGAGACACATAGCTCCAGTCTTCTTATTAAAACAAATATACATATCGATAGCTCAATCCATTATTTGTTATTGCATTTTGGGGTGGTACAACAAAAATAAAATTTTTAAAAGTAGAAAGAGCACAACGTACATACATGTTTTTAAACCCTTTCGTTATCCAACTAAAGATCTTTATTTTACGAGTGATTTATTAACAGTGAGGAAACTATATATGTTATATGCAGTTACAAAAATTCACAAATCTGTTAATATTAACCCTGACCTATTAATTACTAGAAGGAGAGGTACTATGGCTATTAAAAGCAATGCAGAAACAGCTTTCGCAAAACGCCAATATTCAGCACAGGCGTCCTGCTTATATAACACAATAAACAGAAATCTAGAAATATATAAAAACACCTGTAAAGTATGTAAACAAAAATAAAACACCTGGCTGAAAAAGCTTGGGTATGAAGAAACAGAAAAAACTTTTTCTGCGTGTTTATAAAACCTAAATTGGTATTTTTTTTCACCCTTCACCCACAACCACTAACACACACATACACAATTTTTATACGTATTAATTATTCATTTTTCAAATTAATAATATCATGATTCTTTACATTAATTTAATTAAAATTAACATTGTTATAAGCTTGTAAAACTATTTTTAAGAATCGGAAAAATAAAATCTTTAAGAATTATGTTAGTTTTATAAAGGAAGAGTGAGATCTTCAAATACAATTAGATAATTACTTAAAAAAAGATCTCCACACCATACTAATTATGTTCATGTTTTTTACTGAAATAACTATACTTCAAATTTAATTTAATACATGATTACCAACACCGCCTGATTTGCCTTCTACATAAAAAGGTAATTCTTCATAAAAAAACCCATAGCAACCCAGAAATTCCCATCAAAGATATTCCACTCCCAGGATTGCGATGAGAAAAATATCTTTTAAAAACCTATCACGAACACGATCAGATTCTCGTGATCAAGGCGAAATAACTCGAGCGCCTGATTGATGGATCGCTTCCCCGACGAACCCCTGAAATAATTCTAGCTTTCGTCGGAAATTTGTCATTGGAACGACACCTCTGGGACGGGATACAGTTGGTGTAACTTATTCCTCGCCTTAAAAATGTTAACGTTTTTTATTATCAGTATTTTACGTTTTTGTTCAATAAAACACTATTAAAATTATTTTTTGATTGATTGTATGGAAAAGACTTAAGTTTTACTATTTTTTACTAACAAATTTCCCCCATCTCCTGAAGAGATTAAAAAAAAAAAAAACATGGCAGTAGAATTTCGTAGTGACCCACCCGGATTGGTACCACCGCCTTATCTATTCCTGTTGCCATAATGTCAGGGCTTGCCGTTGACGGTAAGGTAGCCGGTAAACTTACTTTTGAAGGAGGTCTAACATCCCGGCCTCATGTTGGCAACGCACCATTACCACCTTCGGTGTCTTAAGGCGGCGTGAATTTCTTACCATCAGGAAATCGGCCTGCTTGTTTGCCTTTTAATGTCATGGAAAAAAAAAGTATCAGGTTGAGGCGATTCCTGAGGTCTCGGGTTTTATTCCCAGTTCCGGCAACCTAGAACATGTTTTTTTAGTTTTTAGTGCAAACTCGTCGCCCGGGATTCGATTAGTGCCCGGTTGGCGATAGGTCTGCAACCTATCACATTGTGGGACTAAAATACATTTTTTAACAAAAAATAATTTGTTTTTTGGAATGCCTGTCTGTTTTCTCGTATTATTAGATTATGATATTGAACCAGTGTTCAATTTATGTATCCCAGCCTCAACCCGCATTTGCTACGCCCGTTCCCACGTAATCGTACCCGCGTTCCCTACTACCACCTGGAGACTATAGGCGGCGTGTTTTCTGCTATCTGTTTATTTTGTGGAATCAGTCCAATCTAAGATGTCATCGGCAATTGCCATAAAATCATGTTTATCCTATTATAAATGCGAAAGTTTGTATATTAGTCTGCTTCACGCAAAAACTGCTGAACCAATTTTAATGTAATAGAACGTAGACGGTAGAGGTTAACTTAGATTAAACACATAGAATTCGCTGCGGATATAGTTAAAGATCCGAGTTCAAACATAGCCTACTTTTTAAGGATCAACCCCAAAAGATCTTTATCTTGACAGTTTGTATGAAAATCTATTCCATGATGACGATGGTCAATGTAAACAGACAAAAATAAATAAATATCCCTCGATAAAATACACAAATAAAATCTAAGCAAATTATATGCTTGTGAAAAGGGTATTTGGTAATTAGGTATAATTACCCGGTAAGGGACTTGGCGTGAAGATATTATGTATTTATGTATGTAGATATACTTATACACATATTTCTAGATGTTCATCACACAAATGCTTGCTCCTGGCAGGAATCGAGTCCAAGACTCCCGTTTGTTTGGTGCCTTAGGCATAAGTATAAGCTAACCCTACAACCAAAGCGGCGATACTTGAAAGCTTCCATATTTTATAGAGATTCAATTAATACGGACCTCCGATATCAAATTTGAATTTCTAATCATGAGATGGAGCGATTAAATTAAAAAAGGCTACTGTGAAATATTACCCCAGCTTTTATTACGCTATTCGTCGATCGGCATGAATACGTAATAACCAACGTAATAACTGCAGTAAGTTTACAATGAATATTTGAAGTCGGGTTGTGAGCACTTATACCGCCTTATTAATAAACATGGACTAAAGTACTCCAAGGTTTAGGTTGATTTTGATAGGAATTCTATTAAGCACCAATTTTAGCTTAAGTGTATGCTATCTTTTTTTAATGAAACAAAAAGAAAAGAGATGGGCAATTTTGGACATACAACACAGACTATTAAAATGAAATCTTATACCTTAGGGTATTTTAGTATTTATTTAGTATATACATACAAATAAATAAACTTGGAGTATCTATTTGTAATATTAAAATAGCCGCATTTCATGTACGTAAATTATGCTTGGGTTATGGGTGCTAGTCAACGATTCTAATATATATAAATACTTAAATAGATACCAGAGTAAATTTAATGAACACCCAAACCCGGAAATGCAGATATTTAAATGTTCATCACACAAATGACTGCCCCCGACGGGAATTGAACCCGAGCTTCGCGATAAGGCGTGTACGCTAGCCACTCGACCAACGAGTAATTAACATAGCACTGGAATCCTAAATCAGAACCTCACAGATTTCATAAAACATTCCTTAATGTAAGAAATAAGACTCATCCCGAGCCTTGTTGGTCGAATAATAAAGAAGGAGTAACTTATGATTATTTTATTTTAGGAAAACTAAATGAAGTATAGAAAAAACTAAAAAGTATCTTCAAGCCGAAATTTTTTTTATGATATTGGAAGGCAAACAAGCCGACAGATTTTCTAATGGTAAGAAATTTACGCCGCCACCACCAGAGGTGGTAATGGTGCGTTGCCAATCTGAGGCCAAGGTAAGCAAGATTTCCGCCTTCCTTATCCTCCGAACCGGAACACGTCAACGGCAAGCATTGACGTTATGGCAGCATTAACACACACGGACACGTCAAACTAAGAACATGTCGGGGAGTTTAAATTAACGATGCCCGGGGATTGGATATGTACCCGGTTGGCAATAGTTTTGCCACCTATCCCATCGTACATAGATGTCCTGGTTGGGCCTCTGCCTAACTCTTCGGGAACATGGGTGTTATACTTAATAACTTACTATACATTTATGATCTGAGGATAAAAGATAAAGAAAACCTTGAAAATAAGAGAAGGAGCTATTATCAGCTTCTCATTGCGACAATGTATTTAAAAAACGTTATAGGAGTAAAATTAGAATGAGAGAAAGGAAGCGAAAACTAAATATGTTAGATAACGGGAAAATTAGGTTCTTATCATATCAGGAACGGGATAGAGAGGAAATTGAAAATATGTTATACTAGCTGTTGCCCGCGATGTTGCCCGCGCGGTTAATAGTCCCACAGGGACATTTTTTCGGGATTAAAACTATCTGTGTTAATCCAAGTTACCTTCTATGTGTGTTCCAAATTTCATAAAATTGGTTCAGCAGTTTTTACGTGTAGAAGTAATAAACATACAAACTTTCACATTTATAATATTAATAGGATTATTAGTATTGGTTCACCGACAAGAGTAATGTTCTTAAAGTAGGTACTTAAATGTTCTTAAAGAGAGAGATGGTAGGTATATTAATTGTGCCAGCTTGTTATTCGCAACTTCATGAGTGCTGTATATATTATGTCTTCATATTTAATATAACATTTTAATTTAGAAGTTATTATATCCAAATAATTATAATAATATTAATAAAATAAATAAATTAATATATCCAAATAATTATAATATTATTATAATTATTTGGAATTTTCGGATTGAAAGATAATTTAGAAAGAGAGGTAGCTTATGTTTGAACTTCGCTTATTGACTATGTCGTCAGTGGAGACGAAAAAATACAATGGAGTCGTTGTGTTCAAAATGAGTTATCTAAATACACATCAAATTTTATCAAAATCAGTCCAACGGTTCAGTCTTGATAGCGTAACAGACTGACAGACAGACTTTCGAATTTATTATGTCATAAATGAATATTTAATGTTTGATTGTATACAAACTACATTTTTGTGTCTTTAAATAACTACTTAATGTTTATGTCACCATCCAGAGTGATAACGGCTAATTTTTATCACCATATCTAATCTCTAACGGACTAATTAAATAACTTTAAGATGTGAGCGTAGCCGCAAGAAATATCTAGTTAAATAATAAAATGGATAACCAAGTGTAAATATCTTATTTGCATATTTTAATTAAGTTTAGAAAGAGCTGTGTCTACATGTATTTTAAAGATATTTCATAAAATAAATTACCTAGACGCTTCCGAAAACTACATTTTTTGAACGAGATTCTCAAATTGGTAATTTTAGTGTCCAATTTGGATAACTGAAATGTGAAATGAAAAAACACAATAGCTAAATTTTTGGAACTATCAACAAATATGAGAAAAAATGTACAAGACTTAAGACTCTCTGGAGCAATGACCAGCAGAACCAAATTAAACACTGCTGTAGGCAAAAGTTGCGAGTTTTTGTAACTAAAGACAATAAAGAGTTGTTTCAAAGATTTAAGTTTACTTTTGTGTCGACAGTATCTATAATTTTTGAAATCAATGCCAATATATAATTATTAAAATAACGACAAGTATAAAAATCTTTTTAAAGAAATAATAATTAAGATCAGTAAAACTGCAAAAACTGATTGACTATCTCACTGGTCGTCGATGTCGCGATTTGATACTCTTTTTTTTAAATATGTCAAATGGTTCCAGAATGTTTTCACATTAATTTTATCAACATCCTACTAAGTAGTATTTTTGAGTTATACTTAATAATATAAAAACTCTTCGATTATTCTTGCATTATTATGAATAGCTCAAATACCACTAGTCGGATCATCTTAAATTTTTTATGGGACCACCTATATTTCAAAAACCGAATTATCAAAATATTTGCTATTGGCCGAACAATCTCATAACAAACATTCAAATTTAGAACCTTCTATTATTTTGCAGTCTGTTAGAAAGGAATGGATAATTTTCAAGCATTATGTGGAGTATAGTATCTTCACGCCCATATTCCGGAAGTAGTAGGCAGAGGTACAACCAAAGCACCTACGATTACCCGAAGAAACCAAGTCCTACAATGTGATAGGTGGCAAGTCTATTGCTAACCGGGCATGTATCTAATCCCGGGCAACGTTAATGTATTAGAAAATTGAAAGTAATAATTTTCCAACTTTCTTTTGTCCTTTCTTTTGAATTCGAATCCAGGACCTCAAGAAGGCAAGTC
>NJDC01004735.1:36198-50236 GCA_002245475.1 Calephelis virginiensis
CCGAACCGGAACACGTCAACGGCAAGCACTGACGTTATGGCAGCATTAACACACACGGACACGTCAAACTAAGAACATGTCGGGGAGTTTTAAATAACGATGCCCGGGGATTGGATATGTACCCGGTTGGCAATAGTTTTTAAAAGTCCTACAATAGGTGGCAAGCCTATCGCTAACCGGGCATGTATCTAATCCCGTGCAATGTTATTGTATTAGAAAATTGAAAGTTATAATTTTCCAACTTTCTTTTGTTGCCCGACCTGGAAATCGAATCCAGGACCTCAAGAAGGCAAGTCCGGCAATGGAGCGCTGGACCATAGAGGCTTCTTTGTGGAATAAAAATAATAAATCTATGCTCATTATTTTTGTATGTATAGCAGATGATTAATTCCTTACATACAAAAATAAGTAGATTAATAAAAGGTATGCTCACTATTTTTGTATATAATAATTATACATGTTTAAATAATAAGTATCGTCATCTAAGGTTAAAATTAATACAGTAAAGAGACCAATTTCAGAATATTTCCACATGTAAAATATAAACATGTCCGACACTGTTGAAATCCTGTTAAGAAGGGACCTATTGCCATTAATTCTCGTTTACAACCCTTTTGTTGAGGCCACGAAACTCGGGGGTTTTGACTTTATAAATGTTCAAACTTTTCTGGTTTACCCGGATTAGTACCGCCTCGCCTTTTCTTGTTGCGGTTCCGTCAGTGCTCGTGATATTCGTGTTTAAAAAACAGGGAAAACATTTTAGACTCAAATAAACCTTCACTGCATTTTCAGATGGACAACGCACCAACGTATCAGGTGTTTCTGAAGATGTCCAATTTTCTCACCATCACGAGTTTCCGTTTGCTTCTTTATAATATACAAAATTGTAAGGTTAAAAATGTATCTAGAAATTTATCTCAAGCTCAAGGCAAGTTCTAATATCAAAATATTTTAAAAAGAAAGTTATGGCCACTATAAAATGTGAATTTCATCAGTAACAATGAACTCTGTTTATGACTTCCACATCATTGTGTAGCTACTGTTTATGAAAGTATTTAAAACAAATGGTCACATATAACATTCGACTGCTTTAGGCGAAAAAGTGCAGGTTCAAATAACGTCTGAATGTTTTTATTTTTTTAAAATGTCTAACAATGCACCATTGGAAGGTATCTGTGGTTTCGTAGTAATTGCAATTTTCAGTTAGTAAAGATAACGAAACAGCTTATTTATTTCCCGTGTTGGTCCGGGCTCCTTTGCAGAATAGACCATTTGCCTTCCTATGCCAGGCAGCTCGTAAAAGGCGAGCATAGGCTTACCGTCACTAGCACCGTGACATCTGACTAGGTGGTAGAGTCTCGCAACTCGCGACTCGCCCGGATTAGTACTAACGCCTTACCTATTCCTGCCACCATAATATCAGCGCTTGCAATTGACGTGTTCCGGTTCGGAGGATTAGGTAGCCGGTAAACTTACTTTTGCTCGAGGTCTAACAACCTGCCTATAGGCACCAAAGGTGGTAATGGTGCATTGCCAAGCACCATTACCACCTTTGGTTCCTATAGGCAGCGTGAATTTCTTACCATCAGGAAATCCATCTGCTTCTTTGCTTTCCAATACCATAAAAAGGTAGTTCTATCAATGCAAGAATGGGGTGCTGAAAATTTGTTGATATGACATGAATATGAAATGAAAATAACGAGGTGTATATAACAGTAGATGGAAGACGGCGGTGGCATCGCCACCCTGGTATCACCGTTCTACCTACTTCAGATTCCGTAGCATTAAGCTGGAAACATTATCAGCCGCGGCTTATGGATGCGACCTACAGCCATGACTGATAATTATTAGTGATAAGTGTACACATACCGTCCGCGGACGCTTATAGCTGACATAAACATCCAGCGCGACGGATATCATTCGGATGTCGGAAAGTTCAAGGTCATGTTCGCGACTTACCTTTGATAGTTTGTAAGGCTCAGAGTGTTTTCATTATCTAGATACCCTGTAAGTCGCGACTGTCTTTAATAGTATGTTTCTAGGTTTAGTGTTTGATATTTTCGTATTTTCTGCTGGATAATAGGGTAGAGACTTGCACATGTGATCTAAGATCATGGATGTAAAAAGCCACCCATTAGTAATATCTTTGGTGTCTATAGACGATGCTTGTTTCTTACCATTTAAGGAGCTGGTTGTTTTTTTTTATGACATTGGAAGGCAAACAAGCAAACGGATTTCCTGATCTTAAGAAACTCACGCCGCCTAGAGACACCAAAGGTGGTAATGGTGCGTTGCCAACCTGAGGCCGGGATGTTAGGCCTCGAACAAAAGTAAGTTTACCGGCTACCTTAACCTCCGAACCGGAACACGTCATGACGTTATGGCGGCAGGAATAGGTAAGGCGGTGGTACCAATCCGGGCGAGTCGCTGCTAAACTCTACCACCTAGTGTTTTTTCCTTTCTTATAACTTATAAAAAATGAGTTTTGGCCGCCGTCGAAAATGAGGATGGTTGTAGTTTTTGTTGTAATTATTGAATTTGGTGTAAATTTTTAGTAAAATAAGTTAATTTAGGTGGGGATTAGTTTAATTTTGTTCAGAGCACAAGTGAAATAATTATAAAGAAATTCGGGTATCGTGTATTTCCTCGCTGACGCTAAATCTCACTACATGAGCTTGAGGAACGAAGCCACCGCTTTACTCAAGACCCTGACGTGACTTTGTAAATAGTGACTAATGACTGAAATAAATAATTAATACGGAAGACATGTTAGCATAGCCTAACGGCTTTCACCGGCCCCACAAAGGGGCAAATTAATTAACAACAATAAGAATAACTAAAAAAACTAATAAATAATAATTAGATAAAAAAAATTGCACCTTTGGCGGAGTATAGCTCCTTTAGGTGGCACACGGTGGTACGGTCACACCCGTCTAAGTGCAGTAACTGTCTGGCCCAGAACTTGATTAATTTTGTCACTATTTCGTCCGCGTAACCGCTATCAAAACCAGTTAATGGTTTTCTAGACGTTTTACGAACATTCTGCTTCGTGTGTTTAAGAGAATTAGCTTTAACCTTCGCTTTGTTCGTGTACTAAAGTTATTGACTTAACGGGCGCAGCGAGTGAAGGTTCATATGGGGTTGCGACTGTATGTTTGAATGTTTGTTCGACAATATCTTGAGTAGTTTTAATCCGACCTGAAAAAATTTGGTAGATGTGTAGATATTTTATTCGTCTTACTTATTTGATGCGTCTAAAAAAGTACTTCATAAGTGTATTGTCCCTGTACACATTCAACTATATTGAAACTAAATTATTACGTAACAAACATTTAACGGAAAAAAATATATCGATTTAAGAAACTTTTCCATAACTTAAGATATAAAATTTTAAGATTTGATAACATCAGCATTTTTCTGAACAGGTGATCCTATTCGTTTTCTATAATTATAAAATAACATTTCCTAACTGATTCATCATCTCCAAGCAAAACTATGTTACCGTATTATTAAAAACACGACGTAAAGTACGCCAAGGTTCAACCTGGTATTTTTTGAAAGAAAGAAAAAATATTTATTTGCGGAATATGAGTGTTGCAAAGATGTTACAAAATTATTTAAGCGTTCCTACATATTCTACCAACTTGTGGTGTGCAAATATTTTAATATGTTTTTAATTATTTATTCACGATTTACTATTTACACACTGTTTTTTGTTTGTTTTGATATTACATGATTATTTATTAATACACACAATTTTTAGAATGTAAATTAATTTATCCCTATCTACCGTAGACTACCACCGTTTCCAAACCTAGCCAGACAGGAGAAGAAACGGCGAAACAAACTCATTCTGCAATTAAATTTTATTATTTAATTGCATTATTATAGTCCATGTTTATTAATGAGATGGATTGAGTTGCAGCCATGAAATTTGGTGAGTAGGATGACACTAAGGATGGAATTTTGGAAATTCTGCCCTCAGGGGGAGAAATAGGGGTTGAAAATTTTTATGAAAGTCCTTATTAATGAGCTAAAATTAGTAAATATATTAACTGTCACGCATAGCAAAGCCGCGGGTAATAGCTAGTAGTTTATAAAAATATCGGCGCTCACAAGTACCACTTGTACGGTTCAAGTGGATAAAGTTGATTTTGGTTTTGAGGCACGAGAAGAGTTTTTTTCCAAATTTTCGGGGAAAGGAAAAATTTCTGTTGTGTAATTTTTTTCTTCGTTGTGAAAATACAAGTTTTTCATGAAAATCAGTATCAACACTAGCTGCTTATTACAGATTGTTTACAAATTTTATGTTTGTTTGTTTGTCGTGCAAGCCAGCCATGTCATACTGTATATTAGTATTACATACAGTTTCGCCATACTTGTGTGTGATAGTACTCTAGATTTTAAATCTACAGTAGTACCACTAATCTAACAATGCTACTTTTTGATCCGAAAAATAGAGGTGCAATAATTTCGACGTCTCCCCTATACTATCTGTGTTACACTTTGACGTGTGTTATTGAAGAAGTTATTATTAAATATATTTATATATTTCTTCATCTCGGAAAAGTCTCTAATTATTTTCGAGATGGAAAGTGAAGAAGGGTGCAAGGTGGAATTATACTAAGCTTAGAATTCACTCTTTCCACACGTTTAAGATAGGATGCCCTGAACATACCTTACCTTATTAGTTAATTTGTCTATTTATAACCTTCTTTTTCTATTTACAACACGCAACCAATTTTGATGCAATTAGAGATTGATTTTTATTTAGAAAATTTATTTCCAAAAGTGGAAGGAAAACATTCTACTAAATTATTATAGAAAAAATATTGTTTAAATTTAGCTGTGGGGAAATAAATCGATATAGCAAGGTTTATTTTTTAGAAAAAAATAAATCAGAAAACGTCGTTTTATAAAAAAAATGCAAACCTCGGTTATCCGAATACTAATATTATAAGAAAATGTGTGTATGTTTATGCTTCTTTCACTTTACAACGGAGAGTTGTTACGGTATATTTTTATGTGTAGAGAGAGTTAGAAGGCTGGAGAGAGACAGGTTACTTTTTATCCTCAATATCTAAATGGGTTCTCGCGGGAGATCTAAACAATATTGCAACATTTAATTGAATTTGATATGTATTAAACGTTACAAATACAAAGGTAAACAGACATAAACAAAATTTATTAAAATATGAAAGATGTTTACAAAAAGCACATATTTCTCGCAAACTTATTTCGAGTTTGATCCATTGCGCGTCCCATAGGCGCTGGAAGAGGGTCGTTTGACGAAGGCCCAACGTTTACATAAGGGATAACATGTGTTGGTAAAAATCGTCCACTAACTGAAATGGAAATTTGGAGAATACTTCAGTAGCAAAGGGCTTGGGGGCTGACATCTAATTATAATACGTTGTGGACGGCCACTTATTTGTGATTTGTAGTGGCCATTTTTATTATGTTTAGAGTTTTATCGCTTATTCCAAATATATATGGTGATTATGATTGGTTTAAATTTGAAATTTTATAAATACACACAATTATGTTATCCAATCCGTGCGTACCAAGCTGTTATAAACTTAGTTTACACTTGAAATTATACTAATAATACCATATCTAAAATGAGTAGGTATATTTTATTTATTTGGATTTGAAATACTCGATGTTCAGCCAAACCTCGTTTCACCTTTTCAGTTTGTTTTGGAAAAATAAATTATTGTTTTCTTTGTCCATTTGACCATTTGCCCTTAAATTTTATGTTTTTTTTCTTCTCCTGTTAGTAACTAACACAGTAAAGAAAGAATTAGCCAAATTGATCTAGTCGTAGTCGTTCTAAAGTTGTGACCTTAGCAAAATATTTTTTTTATATTGTAGATAAAACAATAAACGGATTTTTATATGGATTGTGCTAATATTGTTGCTGTTTAGATGTTTCAGACTCCAGTCTGACATGAGCGCTGACGGTACTTACAAAAAATGTTATTCCATATTTATTTGAAGTTTCTGTTGATAGAAGTTTGCGATCGCTTAGGAATTCTTAGTTTTATGTCTTAATAGTGATCGGCTAATGTATTATAATATATATTACGTCCAAGATAAGTTAAGGCAGACACAGTTCTAGAACTAGAAATTAATATATTTAACCAACTTCAAAAGGAGGAGGATATTAAGTCGGCTGTATAATAACAATGAATATCATTGGACAAGTTACACAAATATAATCTAACCCCAAAGCAAGCAAATTATATGCTTGTGTTATGAGTGTTAGTCAACGATTCTAATACATAGAAATACTTAAATAAATATCAGAATAAATTTAATAAACACCCAGACCCGGAAATGACATCTAAATGCTCATCACACAAGTATTTGTTCCCGTCGGGAATAGAATCCGAGCCTCACGGTTGGTCGGTGTAGTTAGGCGTGTATGTGTATGTTTTTTCGCCCAATAACAAACAAATTTTGATGTACTTATATCTATTGGGGAAGACAATCATGACACGGTATCGTCGATATTCCTATAATTATGTATAGCTCAAAAACTAGTGGGATGTAGATAAACTTTATTTGGTCCATTTTGAAATCATAAGCCACATATTGAAATATGTTTTTCAAATCGCGACATGGCTGTTGTAGTGATGCACCTTGCATTAAAACTCCATATGCATCACTAATATGTGTATTATAGTAAATACATATTATTTTATGACTTACAATTATTATGGTCTGACATCTTGGCGCAACGACGAGTGTGTCCCGCCATGACCGCGTTTTCCTCGGTGTTGTCAGCTTATCAGTTATATTACAGATAATTAATATTTGATTAACATCCATATTGTAACAATGGCAAATGGAATAATAGATTTTTTGTAGTACTCCTTCACTTAAATTATAACAACTGCGGAAAAAATATTATTATTACCGATGCTATCGTGGTAAAGATTTTGCCAGCTAAATTGTCTTTACATTTTTCTTTACTTGTTGATTTTCATGTAACACACCCACAAAATAATGAAATAGTTCGTAATTCTTAGAATAAGCTCATTTTTAAGACGTAGAGTAGGTAGTAAGTAGGTAGCAAGAAAACCTATCGTTCAGGTAAAGAAAACCAAGTTAAAACTTCTGCAGCAGTTTTTCGATTAACAAATGAATGAATAAACTAAAACTCCAAAAATATAAATCATGAATTAATTCGAATAAGAATTTTTTTCAATAGTTTTGACTAGACGTGATAATAGATAATGTTGCCATTGTTCTTCTCTAAGGTCCTAGTTTATATATATGCTAAACTCGGTTGAATTAGCTTCATCTGTTTTGATGACGTCACGGAAATTATACACAAATATGTAAACTCCTATTTGTAATATTAGCAGGGATGTGAAACAGAACTTTTGCCACATTCTCTTACTAGTCTTTGACCTTTACTACTAAAACTAAGTAGGCAAAATCTAAGAAAAGTGGTAGGTATTTTAACAGGTCACTGCTCATTGAACACGTTCACAAGATTGGAGTCACCGATAGTCTCTTATGCAGCCCATGCATGGAGGAAAAAGAAACGCCATATCACGTATTACTAAAAACAAAACTTTAAATTACTAAAACTGTTGTAGAACAACGGGCTTAGCATCTGGGTGAGCCGGAGATGATCCGGGAAACCATAGGTAACCTATTGGGTTTGCTGGCTTTTTAGGGCGAGCTGATATGGCTGGAATAGGATACATGTCGCCAACACACTATGGCTAATCGCTAAAAGCTAAATGCGATGCGAGAAAACTCATCGCCTCTGTGCTTTCTGTGGTCTGGTCTGGTGCTGGAATTGACTACGTGAGATAGTTATGTTGGTTTCGACGCCTTCAATTCAAAAAATTCAAAACTGTGTTTTTTTCAATTTTGACCGGGTTCGCATAGATACCCGGTTGGCGATAGGTGGAGGTTCATTCCATCACCGGACCAGAACGCAAAAAAACTACAGTGGTGATGACTTTTGTTGCATCGCATTTAGCTTTTAACGATTTGCCATTGTGTGTTGGCGACATGTATATAGCACACAAGTCATCCCAGCTCTGCCTAAAAAGCCAGCTGACCCTTTAAGTTACCTGTGGTATCCCGCACTATCATACTATCACATTGTGGGACCTTTGTATGTTCGAATAACCGTAGGGCACTCACTTCTGCATACCGTCTCAGCGAATCGGGCGAGAATATGCTTTTTATAGAATGCAGTGAAGTAGCTACATTATGACGTACTCGTAACCCATTTTGAAGTTCTAGAGGGCGATAGGTTTCATCACATCTCTGTAGATTACAGGTTGAAGTTTGTGAAACTTTGCGTACAATCTCCGTAGGTATGAGCAGCTGCGTTCAACCGACGTATAGTTTCAACTTCTTTGACTTCAAAGCTCTTAAGTGTGTGTTTCAGTTTCAGGTAAACTACCATTATTTTGACATGTTTTTGAAGTGAAACTTAGAATCGTTATGATTTCAAAACGGGTGCAACGGAAAAACGACAGGTAAGAGACACAAATATATATTCATTTCATTCTTTTGCAGGTAAGAGACACAAATATATATTCATCTCATTCTTTTGTCGATTTACTGAAGTTTCACTTCTATCGTGTGTGAATCGCACACACCTTTTTTAGTTTGCATGCTACAGAATTATTTGGTTAATCAAACATACATATTTTGACGCCAAGTCCCTTACGGGGTAGGCAGTGAGTATCGAGTGCCAAATGTTACGATCATTGCGGACCTGCTAAGCTGTCTCCACAATTATTGTCTTTAACATACAAATTCGTCGGTTTCGGCGACTTTTGACACCACCGTCGGATGAAACCCGAGCGATTTGATGGTGAAATGTGGTTTACAAATATTTTTTCGGGAATCTACATCCATCTACATTTGAATTGTGTATCTGCTTTGCCAATCTTTCATCTGTCATAAATAGTTAATCATTATAATATTGATACCGTTTAAAGCATACTCTAATTAAATGATCATTTAGTAAGTACGGTATTTGTTATCTAGAGTTATCCAGAGAGAGACTTAATTTCTGGCATAGCCCATAGGAACCTGTCAAGTTGGATTTGAGCCTGTTTTCCTTTTCTAACTATTTCACATTACGCTCTCGCTTTAAAAGTGAACACTTTAGCACATTGCTTGATCCACGAATTAAAACTCCTGATTCTCTTGGGTTGAGTTCCGTAAGAAGACTTCATGATTCTCGACTCTTAGTCATTTGCCAAGAAACCATTGGTAGCTGTAATGATGAAATGAGCCATCGTACAAATGTTATCGTAGCTGTACCGTCTATTGAAATTGTAGAGTTCTTCTGCAGGAACCGTTTTAGATGTCAGGATAAAAGTAGCCAATGTTACTCTCTAGGCTATAAATAGGGTAACTTTGAAAGGACCGCCCAAATTTTATATAAAGTGGTTTAGGCTTAAATGGTAATGCATTTTAAATGTTATTGCCAATTTGTAATATTTACTTTTATAGTCATTTAAACCAGTCCGACAAAATGCTTCAATTGTCGTCAGGCTACGTCGTACCTAGTACGAGTCAAGACGTCACCAGCTTGCGAATGCGATTGTAGTCGTTTGGAACCACTTTTATGCTTTTTTTACGGTATACTTTTAATTATGCATTTTGTATTTAGCGTCGGAATAAAATATTAATTGATTTTATTTTAATTTTAATTTTTTCATAGATCGAAAATTTTATCGATTCCGTTTCTTATAATTTGGCTAGTGTCTTAGATGTAACTCTGTATAATGAAACTGTCATCTTACATTATAGCAAAGGCTGTTATGAACTCTGTGGTCTAGCGGTCCGGCGTCGAACGGGACTTCTTAAGGTCCCAGGTCAGGTCGGGTAATAAATAAAAATAACGTTGCCTAGGATTGGATACGTGCCCGGCGATAGGCTTAACACCTATCAAATAGTGGGACTTAGTATCTTAGGCTAGTCGTGGGTGCCCTGGTTGTGTCTCAGCCTAACTGTTCTGGAATATAGGCGTGAAGATTACATTATTGCATAGCATCGCTTCATTGCAACTTGAAAGAAGCAAATACATTTAATTATTTACAATATTAGATAAGGGTTAGTCACTTACGGCCGCAATCAGAGATGTTAATTAACTTTAATCAGTTATTAATGCCCGGTTCCTATATTCAAAAAGCGAGTCATTTTGATTACAGGTAGAATTTTGTACGATTAGTAAGATTACTGATAACGGTTGCTCGTTTTTGACGGTTAACTCTGAACGTTTTTTATGAATATGAGTATCGCCCCGTTGCTTTTGAGAAAACTAAGAAAGGTTAACCCTACGGATTCTGTTTCGGTGTTTAAAGTAACCAGGCATAAATAGACATTTTTGCTACTAATACAAAACTGTATAAGTAGCTGTTGCCTGGTGACTGTATCTCACTTATATTTTTTTCTCTTCTAAGGGAACCTGTTAAGATTTTGGGATAAAATAGCTTATCTCCAAGTTCTAGTTTATCCCATTGCTAAAATTTATTAAAATTGGTTGGTATTAAATGATGATATAAATGTTAATAGACGTATGTGCGTGCGGCCGTTGGAATCACATTGGTTTTAAATAGATTAATTTAACGAGTGAAAAAATTAGCGCTGCCATGATATTCACCAACAAATTAATTACAAACCAGCTTAGCGAATAAAATAAGCGGTAGTGCACGAATTCACTAATGAAAGTTTTAAATGACCGGCAAAAACACAAAAAAACTTCGTGACCTCGTTATTTTAAAGTGCAAAATGTTTACTACCACTGGCAATCATAAATATTGTAATTTACACCATATTATTATAGTATAGAGCTGAAAATCCCTTGGACAAGTTTTTGGTTTCACTAGATATTGCGTAAGAATTTTTTTCAGTCTTTTTTTAATTCAAACCCAAAACAATGGTCCACGAACTTTATAAAGGGTTGAAAAGTGTCGACAACAATTTGAACAATAGCATCAGATTTGGACAATTAATCTTCGGATTGAAATCCTCCAACAAAATTTTTACTCTTTTTAAATGTATGAAAAACTTGTCAATGGCTTTTTGTTGAAGACTTCGCTGTTTTTATTCGTGTAATGGTTTTGAAGGTTTTATATATGAATGCCTACTGTATATTTCGTGGTCATATTTATATTATTACTAGCTGTCCCGGCGAACTTCGTTCCACCTGTTTTGTTTGTATGGGAAAACTTAAAATGCTGTTTCTCCCAGTTTCCTCGCAGTTTTTTTTCTTTTTTCTTATCTTTTAGCCTTCCCTGGACTTCTACAAATAATTTAAAACCAAAATTAGGCAAATTGGTATATCTCTTCTCGAGTTTTGGTTTTAATTGTAGACAATTAAAACGTTAAACTTAAAAAAACTTTTCACAAATTACAATCTCGCGCGTTTATGATGTGCTCACAATGACATTTAACATCCCTCTGCTTGTTAACCTTTCAACGCCTTAAAAGGTAAACTCCCTTTAGTTTCAATTATACGCTTAAGGTGAGAGGTTAGACATTTTCATAATTAGAAGTTACAATCACCTCTGTGGTCCAGCAGTCCAAGTGTTGGTCTTGAGGTCATGAGGTCCCGGGTTCGGTTCCCGGGTCGGGCAACAAAAAGACAATTTGGGTTTTCCAAAAAAACTTAGCTCGGGAGTGGATATATGCCCGGTTGGCGGTAGGCTTACCACCTCTCACATTATAGGAAAGAGAGTGTCTTCGGCTAGTCGTGGGTGCCCTGGTTGTGCCTCTACCTATCTCTTCGGGAATATGGGCGTGAAGAAACTAGTAGTTACGTATTAAGTAGGATTAATATAAGTAATACACCAAAGCAAGCAAAACATAGAAATACCGACTTAAAAATATTGAAACAAAGCGCAGTTAAAGCGTGAGTAACACATGATATTGGAGCTCAGTAAAATTTTATAAAACAGTAAATGAATTTTGGCCTCCAAAATAAGAATGCCATTTTTAACTTCTCGTCAAGTACTACCATGTGCAACTTCCTTGGCAATTGACTCAATACTCTTAGAGATCTACTATGAAGGTAGCTGCATCGCGTAAGATCTATCTGTGATGACCTAAAAAAGGCATAACTTCGATCCAAATCCTATATTCCGAATGTAAGAATGCACTTGCACTGCTTTATGATTTCTTTTTTAATTTTCACAATGAGTCAATTGAATTTGCTTTCACAGCCTCTTCAGGGGAGACCGAGGTGATTGTGACAGAGGAGAGTTGTGACATCGTTGATTTTTGGGAACCTATTACCAGATATTGAGCTCGCAATATCACACGTTTATCAGATCAAGCCTCTAGCTAGCAAACGTGCACTTTTGCGAATTCAAAAATAGTTTATAGATAGGCTTTTACAGCCTCTTCGGTTGAATCTCATTTTCATGCTTATTGGAAATTGGAATAGGATATACCATTTTAGAAACATTTAATAATACTTAAACAAAATTATTTTATCGGATTCATTGAATGTTATTTGAACTAATTGTTAATAATCCGTTAGTAGGTACCTAGTGTGCTAACTGTTTAAAGTGTAAATGTACATAAAATTCCAATTTCCTTGAAATCGAGATTCAAAAGTAACTCTACAGGGCTATTATTGTGATATGTATATAAAAAATCAATTCCAATTTCGCGTGGTCATTGTATCACGCCTGAACGGATGGACCAATTTTGCTAATTATTTTTTTTTGTTGTGTTGGTTATTGACAGGAGCGGGTTCTTGTGAAAAGAAAAACCGGGAAAACGGAGAAAATGATGCTTCAAACAACGTAAACTGTTAGTAGATGTTAATGTTAAGTGATACAAAGTTCGCAGGTTTTTTTTTTTTAAATAATTTAGAAAAGTAAGTAAGTATCTTTACGCCTATATCCCAAAGAGGTAATTAGAGGGACAACCAGGGCACCCACGACTAGTCGAAGACACTAAGTCCCACAATGTGATAGGTGGCAAGCCTATCGCCAACCGGGCAAATATCCATTTTCCCCAGCAACATTTTTTTTTCAGAAAATCGGAAATACGGCATTGTCTTTTTGTTGCCCAACCCGGAATTCAAACTCGGGACCTCATGAAGTCAATTCCAACACTTGTAGCAACACCACAAAGGCAACGAATTAAATAATTTAAGCTCAATAAAATGCAAAATACTAAACTGCACTAAATAAATAATACGTGAATTATGAACAAAGCATACCTAAATTATGAATAAAGCATAATCGAAATCCTTTCATAAAGACGGAGTAATCGTATAACAAACAGAAAAAAATATTCGGACGAATTAAGAAACTCCTTTATTCTATTATATATCTTACGAAATAAGAATCATCGAAATATATTCATAATTGCTGGAATAATCGAGTGAGAAACTAACAAAAACATATTGTAAAATCGAAAATCTTTTTACTTAACAGACTTGAAAAAAGGTTAACTCTTCTCTTTAAAGATGGTTATTAATTCAATTTTACAATGTTTAATGTTTGGCGATATTTCGGCTTCACATTGGATTTTGATGGTTATTTTATAGGAAGGTGTCCTAAGGTCGTTGATGACATCGTGGAAGTAAAGGCATATACAATATGATAAGAGGTATATGGGAGTGCAAAGATGCACAAGTCTATGAATGGTGACGCATGGTGGGATGAGGAGGTAAAAGCCTCAGTTGAAAGAAAGAAGAAAGCTTGGCTAGACTATGTAGCATTTTTGCAGTCGAATGACAGTATAAAAGATTTGAAAAAAGAAATATACCGTTGTTGCAAGAATATCACCAAACACTTAGTGAAAAAGAAGCGTGAAAGGGAAAGTATGAAACTAGAAGAGAGGTTAGCTTACAACTTCGAGATGAACACCAAACTCTTTTGGAGGGAGGTGAAGAAGTCTCGGGTTTGTTCGTCTACCTCCAGAATGAATAGAATTAAGTCTAAGAGTGGTGATATTCTTACAAGCACGCATGACGTGTTAAATCGGTGGAGTGAATTTTATGGAGATATGTATGAATGTGCCCAAGATGCTG
>NJDC01004737.1:9753-25789 GCA_002245475.1 Calephelis virginiensis
GACGGTCATGGATTATTTAAACAGCACTTTAGTGTTAATAAAGCACAAGATAAGCATTGCTAGTTTTTTTTATTCTAGAGGAGAGGAGGGAGGCCTATGTCCAGCATTGGACGTCCTGTGGCTGATGATATTGATGCTGATGAAGAATTAAAATGTATAAAATGTTTTTATTAGATTATAAAATATCTAAAAATTTTTGAAAACATATATAACTCACGTAAGATTCAGAGAAATACCATAGTTTTCAAATATTGGCGGTGGGACCAACACTAAACACTATATTACAGCTTTGAATAGACAAAAGGATGAGCTAAAATTTTCAAGCTTTGCGGTCCTAGCGGACTTTTCCTGTGTTCTTTGTAATAATTGTTGGAGGACCGACAGAGCACACAAAGACTATAGGTTAGTGGTTATCGTGTCCTTGTATAATGATAAGGATTCACGCATAGACTTCACTAGTTGCAGGGCCATCAGTTTAATAAATTTAGCGCCAAAAGTTTATGATAAAATAGTAAAAAGGAAAATGCTAGGGATATCAGATGAAATATTGTGGGAGGCTCAAGACTGTTTCAAGTTTAGAAAAGAATGAACAGATAAGGTGGTTTCGCTCCGCGGCATTGTAAATAAGCTAATGGTTTTGGCCCCTTCTATACATCTCTAAAAAGCGTTTTATAGGGTTATACGCAAGGAACTTTGGGACATTTTCCCCTTTGTTTCCCTTCAGCGTGCCGTGCAGTCTTTGTATAAAAATTGTAAAGCAGGTGTGCTTGTAGACGGTATCATTTCACCTTAGTTTAAGGTTAACATTGGATTCGAGCAGGGCTGTGTATTGTTCACACACTATTTTGTATCTAGACAAATTTATTCAAAGGTTAAATTATAAAACAACATTTTCATAAATGCACAGGTGACCAAGTGGTGAATTGCCTGTTATATGCGATGATGTTGTACTTTTGAGCTCTACATCATTTGAGCTGCAAACGCTGGTTACAGTTTAATCAAAGATGCTTACCGCAAAAACGCTTAATGCTAAAAAACCA
Organism: Calephelis virginiensis; assembly: GCA_002245475.1. NCBI lineage: Eukaryota > Metazoa > Arthropoda > Insecta > Lepidoptera > Riodinidae > Calephelis > Calephelis virginiensis. The sequence goes on from NJDC01004737.1 coordinate 10,794, forward strand.
AAGTAATTGTGTTTGAAAGAGCCAGAACGGATGAAAGAGTTTTATTAGATGGTATTATGCTGAATAAAGTGAATGAGATTGTATATTTTGGTAGTATGTACAGAGAAAAGTGCGAAAAGAGCGTTGCATGAGGTATTTCAAATCGAAGTTTTAAGCAAGACTGCTAGACTTGCTTTTTGTTATATGGTATTGTTTTGGTCACGTGAAAATAATGACAGACGAAAGATCGACAAAGCAGACATACAATGAGAATTTAAATGGATGTAGATACCGACTAGGGGGGAACCTAGGTTGATATTCTACGATTAAATGGGTCAGGTTTTATCCAAGGGTGGTTTTATACAAGAGTCTCTGAAACCAGCATATTTGTATAAAAAGAGTAATGAATGTGAAGGAAGCCAGGCATGTCTGCAAGGATCGCTAAATTTTGCACTCGATACTCTGTACCATAAAGGACTAGTCGTGAAAATGAATGAATTATTTTTATATAAGAAATACATGAGGGGGAAAACGTTGTGATGTCCTAGCCATGAATATTGCATTTTTGTCGTACAAACTCCTAAATAACAAAACAAAAAAATATTAGCGAAATTGGTCCATTTGCTCAGGCATTATGTAATGACCTAAGTATGCCATTTTATATCTAAGCATTTGAAACGTTACTCATACTACTCGTATTATACATTTTATAACACTATCAAGCAGGTTGGAGGTTCTGGGATCATAAAGGATTCAGCTTGTATAAATACCTACTCACATTGATATGAGCGTGAAACTTATTATTCTTGCAGCAGGTTAAATAATTTTGGGAACTATACTAGTAAAAAAACGAAATAAACAAAGTCCCGGGCTGAAGTTTCCAGGATAAAAATTCAAACACCATTTTTACATAGGATTCAGTCAAAATAAGGCAAAATACATTCCAAAAATATTTATTAGTCAAAGAAACAGTTTTGCTAAAGTCACATTAAGTATCGAAAATTGATCTTAACATTATTTGAAGTTTACCAGTTAATAAAAAACTCAATAAGTCATCAAAGTTATTTTAAGTTACATTTCTCAAAGACCGCAATAGTCATTGAGCCAAGATGGCCTAACAAATTAGCATCCACTAGACGGTAGGTGGAGTTAATAATATATACATACACTGGGATCTTACATTCTAACAACATGACGTTATAAAATATAGAACATTGAAGTATAGTTTAGTAAACTGTAAATTGAATAAAAAAACACTGGTCTTTGTATTTACATTGTTCTGGTACGTTATCATCTTTGCCTAGCTTATAATATTATTTTTATTGCCGCTGCCAGATGATTGTATCGAGTTCAGAATTTGTGTCATCATAGTTTGGAATTGATTTAAATTTAATTGGTTCTGAATATTCTGCATGAAATTAGTTTGATCGCCGTTATTGTCACCTCCATATAAAGAAGAAAAAAGACTAGAAGTGGAAGATTCCCTTCTTAAACCAACAGGTTCACTTTGAGTGTACTCCATCATAAAAATCACTAATACAAAAGCAGCAAATTGTACCTGAAAAATACAGAAATAGTGAAAAATAAGACAATAAAGCAAAAATTAATAGATATCCGGATGCTTAGAAAGAGACAGTAGTAGTTTCAGTGCATTTATTTCGGTGTCATAATGTAGGTACTAAAAAATGAACAAATAAATATGATCTATTTGCTTGTGGTAAAAATGCAAAAAAAAACTAATTTTAAAATTGGAATTAATTGATATATAGACTTGTAAACAAACGTGTTCATCACGCCAGAGATTGTCCATGATTATTTTGAAATACAAGAAATAGAAGTTGCTTAGCTAGGCTCGAAGCTACGTGCTTTTTTTAATGTTTAATATGTTGCTAGATTAGTGGCTTTTACAACTTCCTTGGACTTTGTGGTACATTAAACTTACATAGCTCTCACGTGAAAACCTGTTTGAATAACTGAGTGAAAATTACTGTAATTGACTTTTAATACACACTCTTTATTATCAAATCAAAAGAACATGATTAACTTTGCAACTTCATAGTTTTATAGAAAATACAGCTAAGTTAACCACTTTATTTTGATGTAATCATGTGTTTCTGTTAAGTTACTTTGATTAATTACATCAATGAAATTTTCTTCTATCAATTTATTTATCTTCATATACAAATGTTACACCATAATAAATTGCGATGCGAAAGTAAAAACTCACTTTCGGAGTTTTATTATTACAGCCTATATCAACATTCTTTAAACTATTCAAAGCATATTCACAAACTTTCATATTTCTCATAAGAGTATATTAATACCTAATCCTAGTAGGATATTGTAACAACATTTTCTTACCGATTTATTCATTTTGTTTCTGTTTCTATTTTTCCATAGGACTTCTAACGAAACTCACCCTTTTATACTCTTACATCGTTATTAATGCTCATTTGGTAAAGTAATTGATATGACGTGTAGAACATAAACCCTAATTAGGACATTAGATAGTACTTTAAGTGAGCACATAAAAAATACATCAAACCGACATTAATTCTAACATAATATCATGCGATAGGCACGTAGATGTATCTTTGTCTTTAAATAAAGATTATGTAATAATAACGAGCCTTTAGGTCATGTTTTTAAAAAAAATGTAAGGCTAAAAATTATTTATTTTAACGCATTAGTTAAAAAAACATGTAAAAAATTTAAGACGTTTTATATACAACACTAAAACTTGCAGAATGCGTCCCATAAGCCACATCAAAGGTGGTGAAGTTTTGTCCATTATGACAACTAGATCTCCTTTCTTAAGTTCACCCGTTGACCGTCGCCACTTTATCCTTTTTTGAAGCCAAACAATGTATTGGCCGGAAAAACGATGTCAGAAGTGTTGTTTCATAACTTTTATGCGCCGAAATTATTATAAGCTGGTGATTTTGACGTTCTCGATAGATGGATGTGTTGGCATTATTAAAGAACGTCCAATAGCCATAGACTTAATAGATGAGACTAATTTAAATATTTCATCAACGGGCACTGCTGCAAAAAAAAAACGACGGGTTGCACTCCGGGAGTGACGGCGGAAGTGAAAATATGAATATTAGTTTTTTGCATTTTTGATATTTTGGAATGGTTAGGAAAGAATTTTTCACGAATTGCTTTAATTATCAGTATACTATAATTTATGTGGTAGAATACAATATTCACTTATATCGTATCGCGCTATCATACACAAACATGACAACACGAACATTCGCGCAAGCGCCCTACGCCGTCTTACAAATGTTCGTCTTACGAAATTTCAGATCACGTGTCCTGACGCGAGTTTAGAAATTTTTACCCATTCCAAAAAAGTACGCAACGCCGCTAAAGAAGATTTCACTTCAAAAATAGCAACAGTATTTGAGGCATCTAATATATCTACGTCAGTAAATTTTTTATAATCAACTGAGTAATTATTAACCTTTAATAATAGTTGTTTTTAAACCCACCTAGTTTAAGAAAATGTACATACATACATACGTACATATCTTCACGCCAAGTCCCTTACGGGGTAGGCAGAGAGGATCGAGTGCCAGACCTCACGATCCTGACAAACCTGTCTTGCTTCCTTCACATAAGAAAATGTAAATTTAAAAATCAACTATATTCATTATTGTGAATAATGTGACATTTAGCAGACCAAATCGTTTGATTACGTCTCTTACGTACAGCCACATAATTACACGGCAACCTTAGTCTCCTGTTAATATCTTTAGGCAAGGTAGCATCTCCACCAAGACGAGCAAAGCAAAGCGCGAGGGCATTACCTAACTAACTTTTCATAATTTTGAACCCTGATAACTTTTGTTTAAATTATACCAGATAAAATGAATCTTCAAAATCATAAACCTATTTCGGACTTATCAAAGTTATGAAATTTGAACTGTATAGCTGTGCAAGAGCTCGCTCTGAATAGTATCACCGCTTTACATATTTCTGCTCCCATAGTGTTAATGGTAGTCATTGCTGAATTCCGTACAAGAGGTAGATTCTCATACATGTCTTCAAGTCTATGTGTAGAGTGGTACTGGCAATTGTTAGAAGCAACTGCCAAAAATAAATGAAATCCGATCAAAAATATTTTCATGTTTTAAAATGTTGCAAATACTGGATCATTTGGCTCGCTCTGTGAAACAGTTGTAAAATGACATGTAGAGCCAAGCATCTAACTCTGGTATCCCAAACTCGACAAGCTATAAGTCCACGTCTTTACATATAAGAAAAATATAGAACTTGTCTGTTTTGCTTCCGTCACATGTGCGTATGTTGAAAAATGTTTTTTTATGATATTAGAAGGCAAACAAGCAGACGGATTTCCTGATGGTAAGAAATTCATGCCGCCTAGATACACCAAAGGTGGTAATGGGGCCTTGCCAACCTGAGGCCGGGATGTTAGGTCTCGAACAAAAGTAAGTTTACCGGCTACCTTACCCTCCGAACCGGAACACGTTATGACGGGAATAAATAAGGAGGTGGTACCAATCCGGGTGAGTCGCTGTGAAACTGTACCACCTAGTCACATGTCTCACCTTTTACGAGATGCCTGGCAGGAAGGCAGATCTATTCTGCAAAGGAGCCCGGACCAACACTCAGTCTCTGTCTAAATCTGTACACTTATCCGTACGTCTCCCTTTTGCAACAATCATTCAGTTATTTAACTAGACATTAAACGACATTGAAAAATTGATACTTAAAATAATACTTTTCATTTTTATCTTTATGATATTAGAAGGCAAGCAAGCAGACTGATTTCCTGATTTTAAGAAATTTACGCTGCCTAGAGACAAAAAAAGTGGTAATAGTGGCTTGCCAACCTGAGGGATGTTAGGCCTCGAGTAAAAGTAAGTTTACCGGCTACTTTATTCTCCAAACCGTAACAGGTCAACGGCAAGCACTGACGTTATAGCGGCAGGAAGAGGTAAGGCGGTGGTAACAAAACTCTACCAATTAGTAAACTATATTTTATAACATGTTATATAATATATTGTATAGTATATGCCTGTTTAAAAAAAATCTAATGTAATGCTTTGTGCGAATTACGTGACGTCGTCTTATTATTATTAGGTACATTAAAATCAAAACAGACTAAAATTGGCTTTGTAACAGAAAGAAAGTGAGATATTTCGTTTTCCTGGCATACCCATACCCTATGTGATTGTATATATTTCCCATACAAGTAAATAATAACTTAAAAACTCAAAATAGAATCAAATTACGTTGGAACTTTATTAAATGATGCATCGTTTTCGTTTTAATACATTTTTATTACAACAATAATTGGAATATAATAACATAGCAAGGTAATAATAATAATATAAAGTGAAAAAACCCTAAAGAATAATACAAATTCTTACATATTATATTGTATTATCTTCTAAAATAATTAATATAATATTGTCATAGGTTGGATTTGGATTTTTAATGGTACTCCACTCTTACGGGTTATATTTGTTTAATGAAGATTTGGCTTTATATCGTTATCTATGTGAACAGTGACCACAGAATTCACATTTTTTGGCACAACCATTCGGCTTAATGTAAAGCCATAAAACATTTTGTCACATTTGTCGATGAATTTCTATAAAATTAAGATATCTTGGATGTATAATTTTTAATTTTAAAAACAAAATTATCAAAGAAGCATATAGAAGTTTAGACATTTCTACGTGTAATGTTACTTGTTTAAGTTATAAAATGGTCCCTGAAAGAAGTGCTAGTACAGAAAGTACAATAGATAACTCGTTTGGGCTTAAAGATTGAAGGTTCACCAACAAATCATTATCTATACCAATTGTATCTCCCGATAGAGCTCCACCTCCAGAAGAGCCTGGTGAAAAGTTCGTCAGGATATAATTAATCTGCGTTGGATTTAAGGAATACAATTTTTGTATAACAGAGTTTACATTACCACTGGTTCCACTATTACCATTTCCACCTATCCCAGCTAATGTAGAACCTAAAAGATCTCTCTTGGAAATTGATGCTGCATTTTCACAGTTTTTAATCATCAAAACGCTGACCACCAAAGTGGCAAAATAAACCTGGAATTAAAAAAAAGTTATAGTAAAAGTGCAAAAAACAACCTTCCACTTCATTATTGCATAATCAAAATAACATAAAAATACTATTTTCCTCGATTTAACAAAGGTACATTTAAAATTCAGTTGCTTTTATTTTATTATTTATTTCATTTCAATATCCGGCAAGAATTAAGTGAGGTTTGAATTTTCTTCACATCTTCAAATACTTAAAGAAAAAATATTTATTCGTTGTACTAAATGTATATCCTGACTATAATTGTGGACTTAGATTTTTTAGGTTTTGGTATGAGCGTTAATATTTACCATTAGTCAAGTTTACGTTTATATTAGGTTACTTAGCAAAACTGTACTTAAATTATTAGAATTTTCTAGTCATAAGAGTCATGTCAGAGTCCTTGGTAAAGCGGTAGCCTCGTTCTTACTGCTCTCCTCATTATTATCTCTTTCTCGGATCATTTCCTATTCAAGCTTATTTAAGCAGGTAGATTTAGTTGTGAAAAGGAAACACACAGTTTTCCCTGTGTTGGTCCGGGCTCCTTTGTAGCTCGTAAAAGGTGAGCATAGGCTTACCGTCACTAGCACCGTGACATGTGGCTAGATGATATATATAGATATATTTGCATTCGCAGCGACTCGCCTGGATTAGTAACACCGTCTTACCTATTCCTACCACCATAACGTCAGTGCTTGACGTTGACGTGTTCCGGTTCGGAGGATAAAGTAACCGCTATACTTACTTTTCTCGAGGTCTGAAATCCCGGCCTCAGATTCGCAACGCACCATTACCACCTTTGGTGTCTATAAGCGGCGTAAATTTCTTACCATCAGGACATCCATCTGCTAGTTTGCCTTCCAACATTATAAAAAGCACACATTTCTTTATGAATAATTTACTTTTTTCATACTATTTTCGATGCAAAATAATGAAAATCTATTTTAACAATAATGTTCAAAGTGATTTAATTTATTTAAGTTACAGCACATCTTAAAAAATAAAAAAAATCTTACATTGTTTAAGCTGTTATTTCACTGTATGTATTACTGTAATCTCACCTTTGAAACCATGATGGATATTTTGATGTAAGCACACAAATTCTTCCGTTATATACAAGTCACTATCTGGTTAATTAGGCAATTTCAGTACATCGGCATCAACGAGAAATGCACTTAATTGCATTGATATGTTTAATTAGTCAAAAATGCATCATGTGGCGCATACTATCATATCAACAGATAGAAGACTAATTTAATCATGCGTCATTTTCGATCGACTTGAAAAGTAGGTTCTAAATTCGACTGTGTATTTTTTAATGCTTTTTACTCAATTATTACATAAATTTTGCATATTTTTATGACTACTTTTTTGTGAGGTATTTTTTATCATAGGCGAATTTGATACCTGTTTGTTAAAATCTGATAACTGAATGAATGAACTCTTTAACACAATTAAACTTACAGCAAAATAAGTACAATGGTTATGTGTGGTTATCAATTTCCAGGTTGTATACCATCTCAGCTACATCTTGATCTTGTCTCTTGCCCTGAACTGGTATCTAAGTTTTACCACGGGCGGATTCAGCCTATGTACCTGGGGGATGACATACTTACCATACATATTAAATTAGCAGCTTTTTTCCATTACAAAAATGATGGTTTTTGTACAACTTGGTATCAAATATTTACATCAAAAATGATGAGTTCATCATCATTTTGAGGTCATCCATAGTGCTTTTTATTATTCAAATCTATTATTATATTATCAAAAATGGTATTAGTCGAATATCATATTCGTTTAAGGAACAAGAAATTAACCTATTGATATTTGTTTATATAACACTTTTTTTTACGTCAAAACTCTATTTGTAGTCTAGTCAACAAGTGTCTTTTTGGTCAACTTTTTTCAGCAGTCTCCGAAAATTATGATTGAGGTGTCATTCGATTTGGAATGGCATCTAGATAGTTTTCGAAAAACACTGAAGTTCCGCAAAGAAAAATTACAAAAGTTATTAACAATTAACTAGAAAAAAGGGGGGTTTAGTTTTTTGCAAATATCTCATAAACTAATAAAGATTTTTCAAATTTGAAAAAAAGATTCAGAAAGAAGAGGAAATTTCCTAAAAAAATTTCAACTCCCGGAATTGTAAGACTTATATTTATAATTTCCCAGAGGGTTGAAAATACACCCGAAAACGGGTACTCTGGCTTGCGCAAGCCACGCCTCCTTCGGACCTTTAATGAATAAATATTATTTAAACTTATTAAATATAAAAATTAAAATTTAGCACAAACATTAACATTGCAAGTGCGATAATTGTTAAACTATTAATCTAGGATTTTTTCCTTTCGTGGAGCTATTTTTCAAAGGTCTTAGAATAGATTCGCGTTGGAAAAATAAAAAATTGTATTTTTTTTTGCTTTAATGCTTAAAAATCTTATAAATTATTAAAAATATGACTACATCATTTAAGCATCAAAAAAACTTTTTTTCCAGAGTATTTTTCATTAACAATTGCTATAAATATAATAAATAAATTAGTATCAACTAAACTTTTCAGCTGAATTTATACTTTAACTAGTAAAGAACAAATAAATCCTGGGCGTTTTCATCATATCTCCATTAGTTTATAAATTATAATAATTTTAAGGATGACAAATAAGGCAAGAATGACGAAATTACGGACAACGAATATTTAAAAATTAAAAAAATAGCAAAAAAAATAAATCGTGTCTGTTTTTGTGACAATAAGAAAAAAAAATAAAAGGTAAACATTTATTTGTATATAACAAATTGTTTATTACATTAAAAATGAAAAATTAAATTTTTTTTTTCTTATATCAAAAAAATAAATAAATAATGATTTAAAAAAAATGGTTCCTTAATGTTAATTAGAAATGGGAGAAAATAATTGTTAATCAACAAATGCGTTTTTCAGCAATAAATGTTTTTTTAAGAAACGTTTTTTTTTTAAAAATCATAATTAGCATCAAAGATTATGTTATCGAAAAAAAAATTTAAATTATCTCATAAACAACGCATTTGTTTATAATAATTTTTTAAACAATAGGAGACAAAAACTATGCAAAATCTTTTTGGAAGTAGCTTATGATCATAAAAAAATGGATCAATAATAATATTATGAAAAAAAATTATAATTTATAATTTTTCACCTTAGAAAATTGTTAGTTACAAAATGAAAATTTACATTTTTTTTATTTTTCCAACGGAAATCTATTCTAAGACCTATGAAAAATAGCTCCACGAAAGGAAAAAAAATCCTAGATTAATAGTTTAACAATTATCGCACTTGCAATATTAATGTTCGTGTTACAAAAAATTGATAATTAATTAATGGATAACTTATTGAAAAATCGCGATAAAAATTTTTTGACCACGGATTATTGTTTATTGATCTGTCTTGTAGGCACCTGAATTTTTCTAAATTTTAATTTTCGTATTTAATTAGTTTAAACAATATTTAGTAATTAAAGGTCCGAAGGAGGCGTGGCTTGCGCAAGCTGGAGTACCCGTTTTCGGGCGTATTTTCAACCCTCTGGGAAAATTATAAATATTAGTCCTACAATTCCAGAAGTTAAAATTTTTTTTAGGAAATTTCCTCCTCTTTCTGAATCTTTTTTCAAATTTGAAAAATCTTTATTAGTTTATGAGATATTTGCAAAAAACTAAACCTTCCCTTTTTTTAGTTATATGTTAATAACTTTTGTAACTTTTATTTGCGGAACTTCATTGTTTTTCGAAAATTATCTAGATGCCATTCCAAATCGAATGACACCTTGATCATAATTTTCGGAGACTGCTAATAAAAATTACCAAAAAGGCACTTGTTGACCAGACTATTGTAGGAGTATGTTTAAATTAACGGTGACAAATACTCTTTGATAGGATGTGAAACAAGGCACTCCTGTCGAAGCTTGCGTGTTTACGGTCTCCCTCAGAAATTATGCGACTGGGTCGTTATCGCAGGTACTTGCTTGGAGTCCAAGCCTGTCATTGCTGGGGTTCCCCAAAGCTGTGCGCTTTCTTCTGCGTATCAATGACATACTGGGGAAGCCTTATGCTTTGGACGGCCTAATGTATCTCGGGAACACGTCATTGAGAGCCGGAATCAATTCCTGTGACTAAAGTCGACAATCTTTTATCCAAAATTTCGTATTGGGGCCAACAGAATCGTTTACAACTTAACCCTAGATGGACCCAAGTTTTGCGCTTTTTCCTACCCTTTGTCGTATTTCCTCGATATGAAGTATTTCCCTTACTAATATAGCCAGAATTTGTATTCTCAGCGTTGACATTTTTAGTGATGATCAATTTGGATGTTTTCTGGAGGGTAAGTTAAAAATAGCCTCTAAAAAACAAGGTGAACTCAGTAAAGCGAGACACTACTATAAGCTGATCCGTGGCTTACAAATTTACAAATCGCAATCTTGACATCACATGGAATATTGTCCTTAATTCTAAGTAGAGGCTTCCCAGCACCTGCTTCTACCTTTTGACTGCATTCAATACAAAGCATCTCGAACTGTGAATGATTGGACAATTAACTATCAGCTTGATGAGAAAATGACACTGTCATTACGGTGGCAGAAACAGGTGAGGTGGTAGATTCCTATACGGATGAGTTTCTGTACAGCACTCTGCCACCATAACTCTTGCTTGTACTGACCCATATAACCCATACTTGCCTTGTTATCAGGCTCTGCGATATTGCCACTTGACGACATTATTTTCTGCCTTTCCGACGCGCTGTTCATTTGATTCTTCTGCCATTAATAGTATCATGATTCTAAAAGTACTGACTAATTTTAGTTAACTTTTAATGTTTGTCCTTCAGTTGTTACTTACTTTGCTTACGTTTTTAGCTTCCACTCTGATATTTTTTTTTATTTTTTTTTTTGCTTGTGTATGAAACTTAGTAGTTAACAAAAATAAATCGAAGACTTTTTTTACTAAAGATGTATGTATGATAAATAACAAATATTGGATGTTGGGATGCTCCTCTGATCGGGGGCCCCTTCCGGATGGAGGCTCGTGGCATTTTGCTGACTTGACACCACTTTGTCTAGTAGTGTGGCGTTAGACTTGATCATAAGGTCCCGGGTTTGATTATCTTATAGTCTGTTTCAGTGTAATAAAGACTATAAATAATAATTTGAACCTTGAACTTGAGTTGTGCCGTGGCTTACTATAGCCAATACTTACTTATTCCAAAGTCGGCAACAAAAATAAAATGTGCTTTTAAAATTTTCTAATAAAAACAGTGATGCCCGGGTTTGGCTTTGTGGCCGGTTGGCAATGAGCTTGCCACTTATCACATTGTGGAACTTAGTGTCATCGGCTAGTCGTGGGTGTATTTGTTGCATCTTTGCCTACCTCTTCAAGGATTCGAACTTGAAGGTACTTTTTTTTCAATAAATTGCTTTGTGCTTATCACGTAAAGCCTTATTAATCAAACTAGTGTAAAATTGGCTTTGTTAAAAAGGCGAATTCTTCCGTTTTCCTGGTACACCTATACCTCATGTAATATGTTTGCCATACAAATTAATGAACTTAAAAACTCAAAATTTAGGCAATTGCTTGGGAATTTTGAAATAATTGAGCATCAGTTTAATTTTAATTTATATTTATTAGAATAAAAATTGAAATACAATATCATAGTAATATCTTAAATTTAACATAATGTCGAAAAAATTGATACAAAATAATGTTAATTTTAACAAGTATCTGTATACAATCTTCTCATTATAGAAAATCACCATAAATTGGATTTGGAGTTAGTAACCAGTATATTGACTCAATGTGTAGACGATTTAGCTTTATGTTGGTAGTTATGTTGACGAATTTCTATGACATTACGATATGAATCCATGTGTTGGATTTTATAATATGTATTTGATTATTTATATTTATTTTTATACTCTGTGAAAACAAAGTTGTCGAACAAATAAATAGAAGATTGAATGTAAGACTGTATGAGATTCCTACGTACAATGTTACTCTTTTTATAAAAGAAGTGCTAGTATTGAAAGTACAATAGAAAGCTGGGTTGGATCTAAAGATTGAAGGTTCACTAACAATTCATTATCAATACCAACTGTGTCTCCCGATATATTTCCACCTCCAGAAGAGCCTGGTGAGAAGTTATCGAGGATATAATTAATCTGCGTTGGATTTAAGGAGTACAGTTGTTGAATAACAGAGTTTACATTGCCACTGGTTCCACTGTTACCATCTCCACCTATTCCGGCTAATACTGAATCTTTAATATCTGTATCGGAATTAAATGCTGCATTTTCACAGTTTTGAATCATCAAAACGCTGATCACCAAAGCGGCAAAATAAACCTGGAATTAAAAAATAAATACGTTTTTTTAATAGGAGTGTTTCAATGTAAGCCCTTATTAACATACCACAGGAGTAATGGCACAAATGATATGCGTGCGTTATGGGAGTTCGTTGATATTACAACTTTTGCAAGTAGCGGAAATACAGACATCCATGTTGCTTACAAAAATGTCTGCTTCCGTCTTTAATTGTACCCCAGCCTCGAGGGTGGTCGGTGGAGGAGGGCGTGTACGCTGGCCCCTCAATCACGCCACTACCACCATCTTTTAATAATAAGAACTATAAGGTCTAAGTCATGGGGATATCTTTTGGGTTCATTTTGATGTGTTTTAGCTGCTTATTTCATTGTATGTATTACTGTAAACTCATTGTACAAGAGCCTCGTTCCTCAAATGAAACCCGCCAATCCGATATAAAACTGATACTGAATGTGAGTAAAAAAGTTAAATAGGTACTAAATACGCATACTAATGTGGTCAATGGATTGTGTAGGCAGAGCAGAGTGCCCAACCCGAGACATCATTATTTAAATGAATTGAACTGTTTCCTACAACGCCAGCAACATTTTTTGTTTCCTGGTAGACCGTACTGCGACTTGGTGCTATGTTTTGGTTACTGAGAGAATCGATTAGAGAGAGAGGTTGAAGCTCGTCGCCTGGCATTTGGTCCCGGGCGGAAAAGAGTTCTTCGTCGCCAAGACGGAATGGGAAGGTATAGTGCTGTGTCAGGGGGGCTAGTTGTGTTTGAGAGGGAGGCTCGTGTTAGGGGATCAGTAGAATCGTATAGTATGTAACGGTGTCTTCTGAATCTGGTGGGTACGTCCGTGTCTGGTTTACAGTGACACGCGGGGGCTAACACCGGGTTTAGGTGGGCAGTCATTATTTCAAAGCAGAGTTTGGATAAGGCTAAGAATTCACAGAGCGGTTTCCACGTTCCACGGTCATGGAACTGCGGTTTTATTTCAAAACTCACGAGACCGATAATTTGTTCGGTCAAACATTTGTGGTTGAAATCATCGCCCGCAAACTTGTACGATTCTACAGGTAGGGGATCAGTTCCGCGGGAACTGCATACAACCATGTGGGCGCGAGTAAAATCCTCTCCGTGAGTTCCTACTTCTAAACCTAACTCTTTGAAAATTGAAACGCTGCGTTATTGTAGATAAACCTAAATCGTGATGTAGGCAAAGAATAAAGTTACAGTCCATGTAGGTTTTCCGAGGGCAACTGGTGTATGGTAGCAGTGCGCATAAACTTGTTTTGGAATAATTTTAATTTATTAAGTTGGGACGAAAGACAAATTCAAAAATTGGCAAATTCAATCTATTTTACACGACGCTACATCCTACCGCGATACAATGTTTCACATTGCCATCTATGACTTTAAATTATGAACTAACAACATAGTACACTTACCTTTGAAACCATGATGGATATTTTGATGTAAACATATAATTTTTTTCCATTATATGCACCGCATTATCGTGTTAATTAGGCATTTTCAGTGTATTGGCATATTAAATAAAGAGAAATGCAGTTAATTGCATTGATAATTTTGTCAAAAAACTTATCTTGTGACACATAATATCACATATATCAACAGGTGGAAGGTTATTTTAATTATGCGACATTTTCCACCGATAACAAAAGTTGGTTTTCAATTCTACTCTGTGGTTTCCGAATGCTTTTTACGCCATTACTCTGCCAAAGTTTCATATGTTGATGATGATTTTTTTGTAAGATATGAAAATATTAAGGTACCTATATAATATCATGAGCGACTTTAATACCCATTTATTAAAAGCTCGGAGCAGAAGCACAAACTTAAAAACCAATGTTGAAGAATGTACCTTATTTAAATATCCTGCCCTCGAGCATCATTCATTGTTTTCCAGGTTGAACATCATCTCTGGTAGATTGCTGATCGCTTGCTGTTTTCTCTTGCTCTGAACTGGTATTTAAGTTTGGCCTGACTTAGGTCAATGCTTTTTATTATAATAACTTATTTATTTCTCACTAGCTATTGACTGCGGCGTGATCGCACATGAACATTGTAACGGGATAAAAATTATCCTATGCGTTAATCCAAGTTATGCGTATGTGTGCACAAAATTTTATGAAAATCGGTTTAGTGTTTGTTCCGTGAAGAAGTAACACACAAACGAACAAACAGACAAACTTTTGCATTTATAATATTATTAGGGTAAGGTGCGAAAGATAAAACCTAATACAGGGTGGACCACAATTCCGTTTACATTTGAAACGGTAGCTGCAACAAGCAGCGGCAACGGGGTGGGGCGGGAGGGGTACGTAGCGCTAGAACGGCCTATGGGAATTCAGTATCATGGCGTCGTTCAGCGACAAGCAACGTGCGTTCTGTGTGCGCGAGTACTACCGCAACGGCGATTCTCTCACGCTAGCGCAACGAAAATTTTGCGCTCATTATTACATTCGGCGTAAAAATGAAGCGCCGTCAGTTCAGTTGATTAGGAAATGGGTACAAAAGTTCAAGGAGACAGGTTCCTCAAAGAATCAACCACGATCCGGCCGACCTAGAACATCAAGAGA
>NJDC01004737.1:59361-71986 GCA_002245475.1 Calephelis virginiensis
ATTTAAATTTACAAATTACACTTATATGAAACAATGCAAATAAATATGTTGTTTTAAAAAAACCTTTTTTGGGCAGGATAATAGAAAAAACTGACAAAACACAGTTGTAAATATTCCAACAATAAAAATATATTTGCTTGTGAAACCTATAATGTATAATGGTGACTGTTACGTATTGTAACGTCATGTGACGCTTACAAAACATGATACCAAATTTGCATGTATATTTCTTTCTTTTTTTTTCGATGGAAGTTTACATGGTACTGTGTGTCGCTTTTTTTAATTTTTATCATTCATTTACTTCATTAGTTACAGGGAGCTTTACATTGTAAGTACCCAGCCTGCTCAATCCGCAACGGGGACCCACATATACCGTAATCTTGGAAAATGTCCCGTAGTTTAATAGTCCCGTAGCAGAGATCCTAGTCCACCCAGTAAAGCAGCACCAAGTCGAGGTACGGTCTCCCGGGAGACAGCCCTTGTTGCTGGCGTTGTAGGGAACAGTCCAATCCATCTAAATAATGATGTCTCGGGCTGAGCACTTTGCTCGGCCCACAAAGCCCAGTGAAGTTGTAAAAACCGCGAGGTTGGAAACACATTAGTCATTCCAAAAAAGAAAAAAAAGTAGAGATCCAGAAAACTACAAAAAACCTTAGCAACAAAATTGTAGTTTTTGATAAGAATACTTAAATAAAAAAAAAAAACAATTGTCCAAAACGTTTATTATTTACTTAGAACTATTTATATATTACTGACAACACTATTGTCCAATTAACCTTTCAGATTTTTTGAACATCAATTTTGTGCTAGCTGAATCGTCGTAAGCTGTTTTCATAAATGATCTCTAACACCTAGAAATGAATGTAAAACAGTTTGTCTAATTAGTGTAAAATCACGATATTGTTGGAATTTAATTGGAATTAAATTAAATTAAATTTTATATTATCTAAGCAATACATAAAATGTAACTAGAATAAAGTAACCCATGTCGAATCAAATAAACGGAGACTTTGTGATCTTAAACCAGGTCGGCAGGAAAATTTGCTAAAGGAAGATAAACATTGAAGACTCCAGGTTTACCTGGATCTTTAGATTTGTCATCACCTGCTTGAGTAACGACTTTTATCAAAGAAGGTGCACCATTTGACTTTGTTAAATTATTAGTATTACCAGTATTTGATGCAGAACCTACTAAAGTTAAAAGGCTAGCATCTTGCGTTGGAGCAGTTGGACTTATATTTGAAATAGGAAGACCAATGTTAATTAGAGGAATTTGACCACTAGATGGATTTGAAGGGGTTGTATTGTTTCTACCGCTGGGATTTGTATTGTTTCCAATTGTTTTTTGGATTGTTGCTGGCGTTTCATCTTTAGTTTTGGTTGTCGTTGGTGCTTTACACTTACAGCAAGATATACAATGTTCACGGCAGTCACATAAGTAGATGCAAATGTAGATAATTAAAAAAAACGGGATTAATTTTTCCTGGAACAAATTACATTAATTAAAAGACAACTCAACCTAAATATTTTATTATTATCAAAAGTACACGTAACATTAGGGAAGTTCTATCAAAATTGGATAGTAAGAACCAAATGATACTAGCGTTTATTGAGTTATCTATATTCATGAAAAAGTCATTGCATGTTGACAAACTAGACTA
The DNA here is from genome assembly GCA_002245475.1 of Calephelis virginiensis. Lineage (NCBI taxonomy): Eukaryota > Metazoa > Arthropoda > Insecta > Lepidoptera > Riodinidae > Calephelis > Calephelis virginiensis. The sequence continues at coordinate 61,023 of NJDC01004737.1, forward strand.
GTGGTATAAATCGAGTAAGAAAAGTATAACATGTTATTTCTTTATAATAACTTTAGGCTTTTCAAATTGTATTAGTACATCATATGAATTTAATGTATATCATCAATTATTCATACAGTTTTTTTTTAATATTGATGATGTCTATTTTGCATAAAAAAATATGAATTATTTATTAGATTTTAAGGAAAGCACTTGATTTTCGCTCATCTTATCTGAGTTGGTTTAGATCCCATGAGTATCAGAAATCATCTATCTGATATTATCTGTCTGATGTCTGGTATCTGTCTATTTGATCACAATACATTATTGAATGGAACCAGACGGTGTTTAAACAGTTCAGTTAAATGTTCTGTGTGATATTATTAGACACTTTATTTCATTCCGCGCTTGATCTGCAGTATTAAATAATTGTACTGTAAAGTGTAAACTGTTTCTTACATTCAATGCTTTGCAGTTTGTGATAGATAAAATAGATATTAGTTTGATAAAACATATCTTAATTTGTTTGCGATTTGTAGGTATATAATAGTTTCTCAGTTTATAGAAATTGCAGTACAACATTGTGAAGAAGTTGAGCTGTTTTCGAAAAAGTTGTAAGTTTCGCAAACGAAATAATAGTAGAAGGAATATAGATATACACATATACATTATACTAAATTGAACTATGTATGAGTTTGAAAAATTAAATATTTCATTATATTTTAGAGATAAAAAATAAGCCAGTTAAAATAGTTATTACGTATGAGAATACGTAATAACTATTTTAACTGGCCAAGGTAAATTATGAACTGGCCGTACTACTAGGTAGATGGCTCATTAGTTAAAAGACCACTGGTGATAGAGTACTCTGTAGCTTCTTACAAAGGTAGGGATAAATCGCCTTACCTATTCTTACCATGATGACACTGCCATTTTCCGGTTCGGAGAGTAGTCTAGCCAGTAAACTTTCAAAATACATATTGGATACGGGACAACGACATACATTTAAAACATATGTTGTTTATGGTAATCCCTAACCATTAGGAAATCTTGGTTACATTATCACATAAATACCAAAAAATTTAAAAACTGAATTTGGGTTGTACAATTTTCATTTTAGCAATTTTCCAAACTGGCGTCCGGAACAAAGGTCGAGTCATATTTTTAGTACTAATTTGTCTCGTACAACAGAAAAACACGATTAAAACTATTTTCATAATTTTTCCCAACATTTGACTTTAAGAAATATGCATTTAACATTGCATATTATTCAAAATAATATGAAAAGTTATTTTGATAGGTATCATTTTTTACTGATCTGCCTCTGTGGTCTAGCGGTTCAGGTGTTGAACTTGACTTCATGAGGTCCTGGGTTCGATTCCCGTGTCGGGCAACAAAAAGAAAATATGGTTTTTCCAATTTTCTATTGAGAAAAAATGCTCGGGATTGGATGTTTGCCCAGTTGGCGATAGTCTTGCCACCTATCACGTTGTGGGACTTAGTGTCTTCGGCTAATCGTGTGTGCCCGGGTTGTGCTACTGCCTACCTCTTCAGGTATATGGGCGTGAAGATACTTTACTTTTTATGATGGTCCAATTAGTGTTATTAATTAAATGCATACATTTACGATGGTGTCTTCTATATACATAACAATTTATACATTATTAAGCATAAATCAAAACCATGACATATCAGAATCATTAGCTACCTACCTTTCTAAAAAATAACAGTCTAATCGCGTAGTGGTAACGAAATTATGGCGATGAATGAAAAAGCAGATAATAGAAAATTTATGCAGGATTAAATTTCAAATTTCAGTTTCACATTCCTAGATTTTTTTAATTTCTTAGAGCTGCTTGCATTTGCTAAATTTGATAACGTGCTTAACTGTCAAATAAAAAGTAATTGAATAGCTAGAATTTAACCGCATTTATGTGCACGGATTATTTTAATTTTGTAAGTTCATATGTATTGGATTAGGGACTAATTTTTACAGTTAATATTTTTCTAAATATTTACTTACAAATATTCAAGTTGCTACCTGTTTATTAAGATCGAGTAAAAATTTCTTAAAGCTTTTGCTTAATTGCTTAAAATATTTACTTTCCTATTTATTTATTTTTAAAGGTAATTTTATACAAGTAAATATTCTGTGAAAATTTTAAGCGTCTACCTACGTTTTAATATTGAGTCAAAATACGAAAAAAAAACTCGTTTATTGTATAGGGAACAACAACCTTTGATTTTATTTTTAAAATTTTTAGTATTTGCTGTTATAACGGCAACGGAAGTATATACAGTACAGTACAGTATCTTCACACCCATATCACCAAAGAGGTAGGCAGAGGCACAACCAGGGCACCCACGACTAGCCGAAGACACTAAGTCCCACAATGTGATAGGTGGCAAGCCTATCGCCTACCGGGCACATTTCCAATCCCGACCAACATTTTTTTTTATTAGAAAATTGGAAAAATTCAATTTTCTTTTTGTTGGCCGACCCAGGATTCGAACCCGGGACCTCATGAAGTCAAGTCCGACACCCGGACCGCTAGACCACGGAAGTACATCATTTGTTAAAATTTCAGCTAGCTATCACAGTTTATGAGATTCAGCCTGGAGACAGACAGGCAGACGGACAGACAGCGGAGGCTTAGTAATAGGGTTACCGTTTTTACCCTTTGGGTACGGAAACCTAAAAAATATTTACACACCCATATCTACAAGGAGGTAGGCAAATGCACAACCAGGGCACCAATGATTAGCCGAAGACAGTAAGTTTTCCAACGTGATAGGTGGAAAGCTTATCGCCAATCGGGCACACATCCAATCCCGGGCAACGTTGAATTCATTAGAAAATTAAAAAAATATATTTTTGTCAATAACAGTACAAAAATGTCGCAAATATACTCACCATGCTTACAAGTAACATTACTTCTAAATAAAAAGTTCTGAAGTTTGAATATTTATGGGCTCCAAAGTTACTTATCACTGTTTTTGTCATTGACAATTTACGACTTTTAAACTGTTTCCACTAAGTACAGAAAACTATCATTTCATTAACTATATGGTAGTACCTATCCTGACCTAAATTAAAAATTAAAGTAACTGTTTTGCAGTTTTACTGCGCCAAAACTATGTCGTATCAAAATTAATTTCGTCGATGCTCTCCTATTAAAATAAAAAAAATACGCATCTTAATTACGCGTGCAGTTGCAAAACGACGCAAACGTAAACATTCGGTTCACTCCATTTATAGTAAAATACAGATAAAACGTTAACTAAAACAAAAAAAAGTATCTTCACGCCCATATCCCCGAAGAGGTAGGCAGAGGTACAACCAAGGCACCCACGACTAGCCGAAGACACTAAGTCCCACACGTTAACGTTAACTACGTGTATAAAAATTATTTCATTTCAAGTGCAATTCTACTGGCTTGCCTAATCTTCAGTGCAGATCACGTAAATGACAAACACTGATATTATGGCAGCAGGAATTGTTAATGCGTTGGTATACTTATCCGAGCCAGGTACTATACAGCACTCTGCCACTTGATATGACTACCTCCACTCTTGCAATAATCCATTAAGGTACAGTTACACATGCTCAAAAATAGCAAGCTTATTAGCATGCTTGAAACAAGCATGCTGTTTGAACTTGATACATTTGCTTCTATAAGCATGCTTATTATAAGCATGGTTTTAAATAAGCTTGCTCAAAGTAAACCATTTAACACACATGCTCATGGTATACTTGGCGTTGACATTTCGATTGATGTTCAATTTCGTGGTCATCTGGATAAGAAAGCTCAAATAGCCTCTAAAAAACATGGTGTGCTCAGAAAAACGAGACAGTATTTTAAGCCGACCCATCGCTTACAACTATACAAAGCGCCAACAAGGCCTCGTATGGAGTACTGTTCTCAACTCCGGGCAGGGGCTCCGCAGTACCAGCTCCTTCCGTTTGACTGCTTTCAACATAGAGCAATTCGAATTGTCAATGACGGGGCAATTACCAATCGGCTTGATTCCTTGGCACTACGTAGAAATGTTGGGTCCCTCAATGATTTCTATCGCATCTTTACCTTTATCATAATAGAAAATGTAAATCCGTTATTGGCTTTAGGATTAGTAGAACTGTAATATCTTATTAAGAATATTTAGCTGTGGATTTTGTTAATAAATAAATAAAATAAAATAAATCTGTCATGGGGAATGTTCTGAGTTCTTTGGTTTAATTCCAGCCGCTGATTTCCACCTTCGGACTTCGCGACAGAGTTTAAAGTATCATGTTCATCATCTTGATGCGTGGCGATCTACAACTGTGCGATTTCGAAGACATTTTTTACCTCGCACTATACCTTTGTGGATTCAGTTACCGAGGGCGGTATTCCCAAATAATTATGACTTAGGGGCTTTCCATCAGGGGAACCACTAGCTCGTTTGCCTCTTCTTGTATAAAAAAAATGCTCGATAGGCACGGTCTGGAGATTCAACGTTTCTCTATAACAAAGTAAGAAAAATTGAAAAACAAGTGGCCCTCACAACGGGATTGAGTAAAATTATTATGTTCATTGACATACAATGTGTACAAAACATTTGGACAAGAATGAAAAAGAAAAGAACAGGACGATTTGGGTTCGTGATTGGCTAAGTAGAAGAGTAATGCTTGGAGCAAGTACTCGATTGCTAGTAATAAGGTCTTTACATTCTGACACCTAGGAAAATCGCCTCTGTGATCCTACATCAGACTTGTCTGGATGGTAGAGTAGCAGGTGAACAGGCCTAATATCCCAGCCACATAATAATGACGTATCTACATATATCTGTGGTGTCTATAAGCCACGGTTGTCTCTTACTGTGAACAAGCAGTGAAGTTCGCTGCATCAACGCAAAAAAAAAGTCGTGTGGCACTCGGAGCTATAGCATAGGCAGGCATGAGTCACCAGATTGCGGGGCGAAGATAGGAATTACGCATACGCAGTAACGCTGATACAACTTATGCCACCTAGAGGCGATTTGCTGAACTAAAGAGACAAGCGTGATCAGAAAGTCAAAACTAAAAAGTACCACCGCTGTGCTGGTCGGAGTGGGGGGGAGTTATGTTATTTTCGTTACGGAATTTCTGAATTTGGTCTCCATGCTCAAGGCCCGCGATAAAATCTATGCAATAGCTTAATAAAACATAATAATTGATACTGATAAAGGCGAAATGATGACAAATGGCGGAAGCTGCTACAATTTTGACGCCAGTCTGGTACCGATGACAAATCACGTGGACAGTAGCTCCATCGTGACTGCAATGACGTTCTGTGTTCGTCTATCGAGTTCGATGGTGTAGACATCTACATCTACATCGCGACCTAGATTTGCCTACAATAGCTCAGCATTTCAAAGAATTATCGAAACGTTTACTTTGAAATAATGGCTGCCCACCTTAACCCGGTGTTAGCACCCGCGTGTGACTACACAACGGCCGTAATCGCGCCCGTGAAACTTAGGAGACCCCGTCACGTGTGTCGGATCCGTTGTATAATACGGTAATTTACCATCAGAAGAGCCTTAAGCTAAGCATCCACAGATTAAAATATGAATAAAAATTCTAGTTCTAAGTTCACGAAATCAGGAAACGACAACAGTTCACCCACATGTTTTGTGCTTTAAAAAATACGAATTAAGGAGTTACTTAGCACTGTCATTGCGATACCCAAAAAAGGGTAAGTTAAAAAAAGCAAAATTTTCCCTAATTCTGGGGAAAATGTATAGTTAATTAATTTACAACACCTTAAAAAATGGCTAGAAGTAAGAACGATGAAAGGTCGAAAATGTGATGTAATTTGTTTCTTGGAACGCAATTCCAAGAGACAAATTACATCACACTTTCTTCTTTTACTCAAATTATTTAGGGTATCGGTTTCTTACTTGTGAAAAATAATTCCTGAAGACTTTTTGTCAAAACATGAATTATTTTTAGAATTTTTTAATACGCAAAATGGCATATTTTTTGAACATTTTCTAACGTATGTAACGTCATTCGTTTTTGGCCGCTCGTGACAAATATGTTACGAAGAAATATGAATACTCCTTAGCAAGAGTATGTTGCAGTCTTCATGTTATTAATTCATATCTTCTTAAGAGTCTTAAAATTCAATTTTGGGGTATACTTTTTTATTGGTCTGAGGGATTCCAAACTTTTTTTTAGTTTGAGATTAACACAACGGTTTTCCATCTAAGGAGTTTGAGTTGCATCAATTATTTTTATTCAATACAGTACTGTTTTTAGTTATATCATATTTAGTTTATTGCGAATTTCATAATGGACAAAAGTATCGAACAAAGAGTTCGTCTTAAATATTAGATCGCTAATGAAATTTCGTGTTCCAAGGTAATGAAAATGCTTCAAAAATCAAAACAAAAAAGACAAAGCATTTAAAGCATGTTATGAAAGATTTGCCTTGCTTTGGTAGGCCATCAACGTCTGCAACTCAAGTTAGCTTCTCATAAGTAAAGGAAACACTGACTGAAAAACCTTATTCAACTGTGAGGCAGACAGCTACCGAACTTTCTGTATCTTCTGAGTCAATCTGTATTACATTACAACTAATAATTTGAGTGTAAAACCACTTGCCGCTCCGATAGTCTCAATAGATTTTGTTCAAAAATCCCCAAAAAACTCAATCGTATGAGAGTTGCTGGGGACATTCTAGAACAAGTAAGTATTAATGAAACGCCAAGTCACTTGTGACGAGACGTAGGTTTACGAGTTTAACATGCAAACTAGTCAATAAGCTTCGAAGTGGCGCCCTCCAACTGAACCGTAAACGAAAAAACCACGTCAGACATGTTCAAAAGTCAAAGTCATTTTGAGTGTTTTCTTCATTAGAGGCAAAGACTAGACATTAGAGATCAGTGGTTTTCTCAGACTATCGCGGTGTTATGGCCTCTGAATTTTTGTCGGAAGGTAAATTGGAAAATAAGGAATATTATTTGAGTGTAATGCGGCGTCTAAGAGATGTGTTGAAAAAACGTACTTGGATTTGGCACCGCAATGCACCTTCGCACAATGCCATCACTGTGGACGAATTTGTGACCAAACACTCAACACATACCATCGAGCAACCACCATATTCACAGATACGGCAGCCGACTTAATTTTTTTTTCTTAAACTCAAATAACCGTTCATGGCAGCCATTTAAAATTGGTAGGAGGCATAAAATATGTGAACTCAATTCCGGAAACGGTGTTTAAAAATGTTTTGATTATTGGTTTATTCGTTGCCGTAAGTGTATCGTTTATGAAGGAGCATACCTTGAAGGTGATAAAATAAATTTTGATGAATAACAAATAGTTTTTATGTTATTGATCTTTTCCCGGTCTTTATTGACAGAGTAGTATAGTAGCAATAGCTTTTGCGGTCTAGCGGTTCAGGTGTTGGACTTGACTGCTTGAGGTCCCGGGTCCTATTCCCGTGTCAGGCAACAAAGAAAAAAGAAAACAGTTGCTCGGAATTGGATATGTACCCGGTTGGTGATAGGCTTGCCACCTATCATATTGTGGGACTTAGTTGTATTTTATTATTATCATTTTTAATTTTTTAGTATATATTGTTATAGCGACAACGCAAATACACCATTTGTGAAAATTTTAGCTTTCTAGCTATCACGGTTTATGAGATACAGCCTAGAGATAAACAGATCGACAGACAGACAGTGGAGGTTTAGTAATATGGTTTTTGTTTTTACCCTTTAGCTGTACAAAATTAAATGTGAAAGACAGTGGCATGAGTTAGTGCTGCCTCATTGGGTATGCTAACATCGTATTTATAAACCTAGTTTTGAATTCACCACGTAAACTAATTAATGACAGTTGAAGTAATAAAAACGAAGTTAAAATAGTAGTAGGTCCCTTTATTTTTTTCTCTAAGAAACATTATAGCTTAACATAAACTTTATACAAATTTAGACGATGCAAAAAAAGATTAAACACCATCATATACTTTTAATAACACAAGTTTACATCAATAACTAGTTGTATCGTAGCATTAAAAATAAAAAGGAAATGCAAAATCGCGGCGCAATAGCCAAATGGGTCAACAAACCTGTGTAAAGTTTAATCATAATTCCATATAGAAAAGATAAGTAAACGTTTTGAAATAACTTTAAACTTCGGTTGAATTTCGGGACTTACAAATTAGGTTGTGGGAGTTAATATAGGAATGTTAGCGTTAATGTATCCTTCCTGGCCTGGATCTTTGTACCTGTCATCAAGTAATTGAGCAACAAGTTTTATTAAGGAAGGCGAACCACTTGGTGTCGTCAAATTATTAGTATTGCCAGTATTCAGTATAGAATCTACCAAAGTTAAAAGGGCTGCGTCTTTAGTTGGTGCAGTTGGACCTTTATCCAAAATTGGGATTCCAGAATTAATTATAGGAGTTTGTCCCGGAGAACTACTATTTTGTTGTGGACTGGTACTATTAGCAGGTGTTGTATTGTTTCCGGGCGGAGCTGTGTTGTTACCGGGCGGCGTTGTGTTGTTACCGGGCGGAGCTGTGTTGTTACCGGGCGGAGCTGTGTTGTTACCGGGAGGAGGTGTGTTGCCACTTGGTGTTTTGCACTTACAGCAACAACAACTGCAGTGAATCAAATAGATGCATGCGTAGATAATTAAAACAATCGGGATGATTTTCCCCTGAAACAAGTTGCATTTATTAAAACTACATCATTCCAGTATTTAAATGTCAACAGGATAATTAATATATGATGTTTCATCAAAATCGGATAGTCAGAAAGTAAAATCAGTAGTCAGTATTTGTGCATTTGTGAAAATTGGAAATATATAGTTAAAATAGCTGACTGTTCTGCTATTTTTTTATGTGATTTTAGTAAAAAAAGTTGGAATGAGTCACCCTTACCACTAAGGGATATGAAAAATAGATAGTAGCTGATTCTCAGACATACTGAACGTACATATAAAATTTGGTGAAAATCGGTAAAGCCGTTTTGGAGGAGTACGTTAACTAACATTGTGACACGAGAATTTTATATATAAGAATATAATCGTCAAATAACACACTTGTGATGCATCAGATTTTTGTCTTTGTTAGTACCAACTGTCTTGGACTTTATTTTTTTTTGATATTGGAAGGAAAACAAGCAGACGGATTTCCTGATAGTAAGAAATTCACGCCGCCTAGAAACGCCAAAGGTGGAAATGGTGCGTTGCCAAAGTAAGGCTGATTAGAGATTTTCATTTCTTAAATTAAACTAGTATCGAAATAGTATACTTTGTTTGATATTTTCCATCGGCGGCGTTTTGTAAATCTTCCAAATATTCATATTTTAAATGAAGAAATAATTGTACTTGATAGAAGAATGCGTGACATTGCGGAAATCCATACTTAAATCTAAACAAAATTATTTAATTTGCAATTTTCCGCCAAAAAAAATTAATATGTATTATGGCGTCACAAAACAGACAAAATAGTGCGCTAAGAATGAATTGGACTTACCGGAAGCTAAAACTCTCAAATACATCCAGCTCCACACAATACACACCACTAAACTGTTTTATTAGCACCTACAATACACATACTACTAAAAACTCAACGTACGTTTCGCTTCGTAACCGAAGCATCACCAGGAGAATTCGACTGCACTCCACGAAGGTCGAGCAGATACTGGCGCGCGCGCATGCGACTCGCTCTACGTATTACGTATACATTTTTTTTGGGAGAAAATTGCAAATTAAATAATTTTGTTTAGATTTAACAGTTGTACTGTTTTTGGTATTTTATGTATTGCCTACCGGTTTTCCATATAATAGCATCATCAGAGCTAAAACTTAAACTACTAATAAATTAGAAGTGATACGTAAAACAGAACAAGTGTTTCCTTAATCACTTAAATGAAAAACTATACTAAATAACTGCTAATATCTACTTGTAGTATTTAAGATGATAAGCCAAGAAAAAGTCACTTTATCTGAAATACATTTTACATCATTTAATTTCAATTAATTAAGGGATCGTGGTAGTTTCTATACTTCTTATCGTCGATTCTTGGTGGAATTCCATTCTTGAAACAATTTATTTACAAACACTTGTACTTTCAACAATATATTTTTATTTTTTATTTTTATGGTTTAGCTAACCGGTTTCGCTATACAAGTATCATTAGGACTATGTAGCCCTGATGATGCTTGTATTTTTTATATTGTGGAAAGTACAAATGTTTGTAAATAAATTGTATTAAGAGATCATGGTTCTAAATAACTACATGTGGTAATAGTACCACGTACCGATTTGTGTATAACAGTACCACTTGTTGGTACAGACTTCCTACAAAACATTTGCGTTTACTTATCTGCGTTATAAATCGTTTTTGTTAGCTAGGTTCAGGATATACGACTGTATGTATCACGTTATGTGATTAAGTTAACTTATAACCAATAAAAAGTATGTTTAGGTATTACCAAATTAGTATAATTTCTAGGCTAGTGCCGTTTTACCAGACCATTCCTCAAGAAGCACAAGACAGATCTTGGTAAAGATTATACAACAGCCGTAACATTAATTTCAGAAAAAGAATTATCGAGTTTTTAAATTAATGATCAAATGAGTATGATAGATTTGATTTTGGTTGATAGTCGCCTCCGGAAGTGTTTAATGGACACGAGAGCCTTCAGAGGCCCAACTCTTAACACGGACCACTACTTGGTTATTAGCCGGTTTAGGGGTCTGTTTAAGAAGTGGAGGCACTGGCAAGTACGTGTTCCATTTGGAGGGCTTGAAAGGATTAAGAGTGAAAAGTTGCAAGACCCGAGAGTAGGAAGCATGTGTGAGAGTCAAGTCCAAGACAGGCTGAATAGTGTGCGCCTACCGGACTTCGACGTGGATGACTGTTGGAATGTTTTGAAAGATAGTATGGTTGATGTTGCGAAAGAGGTATGTGGGAGTGCAAAGATGCACAAGTCTATGAATGGT
>NJDC01004737.1:72487-100428 GCA_002245475.1 Calephelis virginiensis
AGGAAGCAAGACAGGTTTGTCAGGATCGTGAGGTCTGGCACTCGATACTCTCTGCCTACCCCGTAAGGGACTTGGCGTGAAGATATGTATGTATGTATGTATGTTAATTAATGTATCTAGTTAATAAGGTGGCACAGCGATTGTAATCTACTTTTAAGAGTTTTACTGGTCTTTAAATATTATTTTTATGTTTTACCACCGCTGTGGTCTAGTGGTCCGGCGTCGCACTTGACGGCTTGAGGTCCCGGGTTCGATCCTTGGATCGAGCAACAAAACAAAATTGAAACAGAGTATTTTCAATTTTCTATTAACAATATCAAGATACTAAGAGGTTTATGTGAATCCCTTTAGGTTTCCTAGTAAATCTAATATGCAATGGGGATACCCAAATTATAGCTCCCGCTGCAAATCTTTGAAATGTATCTTATAACCTGTAGATGAAAATTAGGGTGAAAAACTTGATGAACGCGAGAAGTAGCAAAATATTTGAAAAAGTATCTTCACACCCATATCCCCGAAGATGTAGGCAGAGGCACAACCAAGGCACCCACGACTAGCCGAAGACAAATTCCCACAATGTGATAGATGACAAGCCTATCGCCAACCGGGCACATATCCAATACCAGACATCATTTTTTTATTAAAAAATTGGAAAAACCAAATTTTTTTTTTGTTGCCCGACCCGGGAATCGAACCCGGGACCACATGCAATTAAGTCCAACAGCTGGACCGTTACACCACAGAGACGATTTTTGGTGTACCTAAAATAAATTTTAAGAATAACTTACCATTTTGTTTTCAGGTTCTTCTGATCCAAATTAGAAGATGTGAATTGATGTGGATAGTTGTGTAGGGAGCGTATTTATAGGTAACTACTTTATCTATTACAGTCTAGTAACTACTGAAATGGCGATCATATTTTAAGACTAACCCTGGCAATGGCTAGCTAGAAATGTTAAATCAAAATACCATGCTGGGTTAAAGTGACCCAGTTTGCGTAAGAATAGCACAATAAGAGTGTAATAAAATAATTTATGATTAAACGAACTTACCATAAGTGAAGTTCTATCATAATTATACGAAGGCTTTATACGAAGAGATTAGCATAAGGAATACATATTGTAGAACACACACGGTCTCGCCATTCACACTGTTATTTGAGATTTTTTTTTGTACCTGGTATCACTCTCCGCTTTCCGCTGGCCTTATTTCGTTTAGAGCAGAAAAAACCTTTTGTTGATTTTGAAGCAATAACTATGGGCATAATTGGGAACGGGAGGGTTGCTAATCTCTTTGTACAAATCCTTCGTATAATTATGATAGAACTTCACTTATGGAAGTTCGTTTAATCATTAATTATACTTGGCTTTGTACTCGAGATTAGCATAAGGAATACATATTGTAGATGTTGAGACTCGGTTATTGTTAAAATCAACATTAGACTCTAAAATGTTTATTATAAATTTAATCATTACAATTATTATTTAATTTTTTAACAAAGTGTGCACAGAATCATTCATTAAAGTTCTAGCAAATTCAACATCTTGACTCTCATTAGCTGTGTTAATTATTTTATTGTAAAATTTTCCAAAAGTGTGGGAGCTGCCGCTCCATTCTGCCGTTTTTCTAATTAAACCTTTTTTTTTTTTCGAAATGACTACTGTCGTGTACGTCTATTGACTTTAACAACGTCACCAGGCTAGTGGGCGAGCAGAGTGCTCAGCCAGAGATGTAATTTTGGGTGGCGCCTGGGACCCCCCTCCCTAAGGGTGTCTCCTGTGAGACCGTACCTCGGCTTAGGGTGGGATCTTGGTTCGTTTCGGAAGAGGATATTGTGGCTATGTTCCGCCCAGGGCGGAACAAGGGTCTTCGCCGCCCCCGGCGGCGGCGGTGTCGCGAGTTTGTGTGTGAGTGTGTACTGTTGTATGAACTAATTAAACCTATATTTACTCCTGGCTAGAAGTGGATGCATGTCTAGTTGAATGGGCTGTGAATGTGGACTATTGTGGTCTATTCCACAATTTTCTAAAACACTTTTTACCCATCTACTAATGGTTTGAGTGGATACTGGTTTATATGATTTTTTATAACTAATAAAAAGCGAATCATTTGACCTAAAACTTTGTGTCATTTTTAGATAACTTAGCAGGGTTAGAACGGGGCAAATTGCTGGGCGTTCTCGAAATACTGGTAAAACCAGCATTGGTTGCGCAGCCCTAGGCCGAGATGTTTTAATTAAATCAGGAATTTTAATGCGCATTTCATTACTTAAAACATCTATATTATTAACGTTTATTTTTTATATAGTCTGTACTCTGTGTGCTGTTGTCAATACAAGTAGTCAGTTTCTTGGAATTTTTTTTCTAAGGTCAGACTTTTATTTGGATATAAGTCAGCAAGGTAATTTAAAACAATACATGTTTATGTATTATATTTGGGCAGGGGTGGCCGTATTCGAAAAAACCCCTTGAATAGTATTTTGATACTACTATCCTTTCCAACACACGGGTCTAAAATTAGGGATAGCGCAGATCTACAGCTATTCAAAGTCCCGTATTGAGCCCCTGACTCATATAAACATGTTAAAAAAGTTATGACATTTAATACAAACATTTCGTAAGGATCAACTTTCTTTGACTTACAAAATGTAAACCACTTTTTGAGTCATGCATCAAACTGTTTCAGAGAGTTCTCAAAAAGATATGCTTGCATTATTTGTATTACATTAGGGAGCATACCCTTCTTTAGGAGCAAGGTACGGATAATATCCCGGGTACCAAAGTAATCTTCTAATGTACATTGCGCTGACTGGAATGAGAAAGAATTAAGTCTTTACAGGGCTTAAATATTAGAGGTTTTGGCACAAATAGGCTACTGAACAAAGGAAACCATGGTAGTGAGTGAAAGCATTTACAGCACAAGCATCAGGGTCCCTATGCCATGATATGTACCTATCACATTTTTTGTTGATTCTACTGGCTAATAAATGTTTTTCAGGTTTGCCAAAGTGATAAAGTATTTTTTGGAAAGCTGTGTTTGAAACCTCCCACTCAATGTCTGGGTGGATACGTCGTCGTCGTGATTCTAGATCGGCAATTTCGTTTTTAGCAGAACTAATATAAGAAGCGAATACAACGATGTTGCGCTTCTCACACCATTGCCATAACTTTCTTGTGGCCTCTGTCAAATGAGTAAACTGAACGCCACCCATTAGATTAATGTATTAAATCGCCGTAGTGTTATCAACTCGTAGAATTTCACATATCACAATTATAGAAGAATTTCACAATCGTGGCAAGATTTTGCAAAAACTTTAAGGCCAAAATATGCAGCTAAGATTTCCAAATGCTTAATATGTAGTGAGCGTTCAGTACTATCCCACATTTCACTTGCTCTTTCGTGACCACAAGCCGCACCCCATCCCGAAGTTGAGGCATCACTGTAAATTTTTAACTTATATTTATGTTGAGTAATCTCATTAATGGGATTCTCAAGTGCACAATCCCACCACATAAGGTCTGACAGTATCGATGACGGTATGTTCATATATTTGTTATAATTATCGTCATTTTTTAAGTTTAAATATTTGCATCGCTCCATTTCTTTGGTATAAAGCCAACCGTATTTGACTGCTAGACAAGTTGAAGTTAGCAAACCTAGTAGTCGGGCAAATTTTCTTAATTTGCAGCGTTTTATATTAAGAAATGTTTTGATGGTTTTTTTTATTTTATCTTTTTTTTTCTCTGGGCAAACTAACATGCATCTTTTTTGAGTCGATTATAAACCAAAAAAAATTACATGAAGTGCTTGGAGACAGACTACTTTTCTCGTAATTAACTATAAAGCCAAGTGCTTGTAAAAGTCGAGTGGTATCAAGAATGTTACATATGCATGAACTGTGCATTTCAGAGATCAGTAAAGTATCGTCTAAATACACGGTTGACAAGTAACTACAAGATCTTAAAGGACTAAAAACTGGTTTCATCATTTTTGTGGACACAAAAGGAACAGTGTTTAACCCAAACGGCATTACGTTAAATTCGAAAACTTTGTTGCCAAATTTAAATCTAAGATATTTTTTAAAGTTTTTATGTATGTTTAAAAAAATAGGCGTTTTATAAGTCTAAAGTACTCATAAAATAACTTTTCGAAATTAATTTCAAGGCTGTACGTAATTCCTCAAGTTTGAAATGTGAGGTCTCAATGTATCTATTTAGTGACTTTAAGTTCAAGATCAAGCGTGATTTGCCGTTAGGTTTTGGCACTAAAAATATGGGGGATAAAAACTGAGCTTCACAAGGTTCACATTCTGAAATTGCACCTATGTTCAGAAGCTCCTTTATACATTGTTCATATTTTACTCTTTCGGTGGGTGAATAATTTCTTTCTTGAGGCTCTGAACTATAAGACACAGGACGAAAAAAAGGAATTTTATAGCCTTTAATCCATGAAAAAATTGTTTTATCACGTGTGATAAGTGACCACTGGTGGTAAAATTTTGAAAGCCTACCGGCATACTTTACCTCTAACGACGGTTGTGATTTTGCGTTGGAAGAAACGACTACTTCGAAAAGTTTCCTCAGCGAACCTTGTATGCAGGCTCCTTGCTCCTCTGTGTTCCCCTTTGCCTGTGATTCAGGGGAGGAGCTCGCCAGTTTCAATTTCTAGGATTTGATTTTAAATTTTTGTTAATTATTGTCTTTGGTGGCTCAAACTTAATGTCTGCTCCAGTTTTTGAAATAGCTTTTGCCGCCTTAATGGTTTCAGTTAAGTTTTCATTGAAGAGCAATTTATCTATCTTCGTAGCCTGTAACTGATCTTTAATTTCTTTCTTTAAGCTATTACATACGAAACTTCGTCTCGTTAAAGAATCACTGTGCTGGTTATCGCACAATAATTTTGCAGCATCCATTGAATATTTAATCAACAATTTTTTTTAGGCTCAGTTGATATCATTAAGGTTAGCGCTTCTGCAACACATGTTGTTGTAGCAGCTACTTGTTTCTGTTTTATGTCGATGCTTTTATCCCGTTTAAGAACAGCTTCCGAAGCTGCAGCTTTTGCAGCAAAGTGGTCTATTAATAAAAAAGTCTATTAATTTACAATTTTTTGGTAGTAGATATGTCTCTAAAAGTGCCTTACGTTCTTCTTTGGATAGCCCATTAGTAGCTATGTGCTCGATTCGTACGGCGAGATCAGAATTTATTTCCTTACCGTAAATTGTGATATGAGAGGGGTCATTACCTAATATTTCTAATAACTCGTGATCGAGTTCCATCACCTGAGATAGAATAGAGTCAGGTGCAGCGCTTGTAGAGGGCTCTATCGACGTAGCCGGGGGGTTTCTTCTAGAACTCCGTAACTCATGGGCGGAGGTGGTAAACTTGTGGAAGGCAGCTGATTCGCACCAGTTGGTGAGGTCGATGTAGCGGTGACACCCGTCGACGTTTCCGGCAAATCTAAAGACATTTTTACTATGGTGGGTATTTAATTACATAAGAGATGCTCCTCTATATACATCGTTAAGTGACAGTCCCAACAAACTGAGCGTAAAGTTGGTTCAATTCTTTTAGATATAATGATTAGCAGTAGTATTTTTAATACTAGTTGATTATAAAATGAAATGCTAGTCCCTAAGACTATCCGCAACATTTAGACATGCAATTTTGGCTTATATTGTATTTTTCGTATTATTCTGGGAAGATGTCGGTAGTTATAAAAAAATGTAGTGATAGTCCCCAAGACTACCCGCAACATTTTTTATATTATGCAGTTTGTTAAAATATGAGGGTAGTTATGAAAAAAAAATGAAGTGATAGCCCCTAAAACTATCCGCAACATTTATTAGTATTTGCCTTATCAGTAAAGTGATCACCCCAAAGGTAACCCGCATTACTAATTTTTACAAATGAAACTACCAACCTTTAATGCATAGACGCTCTTGCGACTGCGACGGGTGCGACCCCCGCGACTGTGTGCGTTCACAAAAGCGAGGACGCTTAGAATTGCATGATGAACTCGAGCTTGATGTACTGGATGTTTCTGAAGATGAAGATTCGCGTGATGATGACCGACTCCAGTTCTTCTTGCGATTCTGCCCTTCACGTCGTAAATGGGATAGTCTACTTTCTAGTTTCTTAAATTTCAAAAGCGATATGTTCGTATTCATTTGACAATCTGCGGGTACGTTTGCCCATTTTTAAAAAGAACGGTAACTAGAAATTTAAGGGCAGCAATTGCGTGCGTCTTGGTGGAGCACTGTAAGTGTAATGAGGCCAGCGAAAAGCGGAGAGTGATACCAGGTACAAAAAAAATATCTCAAATAACAGTGCGAATGGCGAGACCGTGTGTGTTCTACAATATGTATTCCTTATGCTAATCTCGAGTACAAAGCCAATTATAATGTATCGTCACGCCCATATGCCTGAAGAGGTAGGCCCAGGTGTCAAGCCTGGGACCGCAATAAGTTAATCCTGACGCAGGCTGCTAGACCACACAGGTGATTCAATATTGCATATATTGATTCAATATTGTATACAATATCATAATGTTTACCTTGTTAGGTAACTGGCGGCCCACCCCGGCTTCGCACGGTTATGAAATATACATATTATAAACCTCCCTATTCAATCACTTTATCTACTAAAAAGCCGCATCAAAATCCGTTGCGTTGTTTTAAAGATTTAAGCATACAACGGGACATAGGGACAGAGAAAGCGACTTTGTTTTAAACTATTTTGCGATTTATTTATTATATTAATATAATCATTTATTTACATTATTTCTTATTTTTTAAGTTTATACATTTAAAATAAAAAAAATATATTATAATTATAAACATTAAAAATATATTCCCAAAGACGGTGGTCTTACAACTAAACCATCAGTGGTCCATCACGATAATGTTCATGGAGTAGAAATACATATTGTGTTACGTCTGTCTACATGTCTTTTCATTTGTTATTTAATTACGTCAAAACTATTAGATTGATTTTCATTAAATTTTATATAATTGTAGTACGCACTGCGTAGTAACGACAGCATAACTCTCGAATTCAAATTCAAATTCAAATTCAAAATAGCTTTTATTACGTAGATCCATATACAGATTCTTGTAACGCGTCTATATAATTCTAAAAACTACCACCGGATCGGAACGCGGCCACTCACTGAGAAGATCCGGCGAAAGAAACTCAGCGGGCTTGTCTTTTTTCTTATAAATCTAATTTACAAAAGTTTATTACATTCACAAATAATTTGCAGAGATTGGCATGAGGAGCAATTAATCCCAAGCATTTCTGTCTTCTAAATATTCTGAAATCTTATAATAACCCTTACCATACAACTTTATCTTAATACATTTTTTAAATTTATTAAATGGTAAGTCTTTAATATGCTCGGGAAGTTTATTGTAAAAACGTATACATTGGCCCATGAAAGAATTACTGATTCTGTGGAGACGAGACTTATGCACAACAAGATTGTTTTTATTCCTTGTGTTTACAGCATGTACATCACAATTTTTCTTAAACAAACTTATATTTTTATAGACATATATCAAGTTTTCAAAAATATATTGAGAAGTCACTGTTAGAATTTTTATTTCTTTAAACTTTTCCCTGAGGGAATCTCTTGGGCCTAAATTATAAATTGCCCGTATAGCCCTCTTTTGCAAGACAAATATTGTGTTTACCTCGGCCGAGCTTCCCCAGAGAAGAATGCCATAGGACATGAAAACTCGGGTAACTGCTTCTTTGAAATAAAACTTATAAATAATATTTATAACTCGAAACAATAATACTTCTCCAAACTTTTGAGCAGTCAAGATAAATTTCATTTTTAATTTTAGTAAACCTGATTTGACAAAAGATGGCGTGGAATTATTAATTTAATTATTAAACTAGTCAGATTTTCCCAGTAGGTTAATCAAACTAGGTGGCAGAGAAACACTTCGGTTCGTGCATATTTGTTCCACTATCTTACATATTGACTAACGTATGATATCATACGTTTTGTGTCGGCTATTAAATCAGTGTTCGACCATGAGGCGTTCCGGTTCAGAGAGTGTGATAGGTGGATAAACTTAACGTAAGAGGCTTGGTATACTGTTGGCATTTTAGACTACGTAAAAGGAGGTAGGGTAAGTAAGAGGAACTTCCGTTAATAATGTCGCGGGTCTATTCGATCTAACGTTGTGCTTATAGGGTTAAGGCTATAACAATGCTAAGACGCCCATAATTACACTTTAAAGTGTTAAAAGCGTCATAAAATAGTTTAACTTAGATAATGTTAATTGACTATTTGTCAAAGTAGAGGGTGGAGGCAATTTTTGGTAATTGTAATTGACTCTCGAGGTTTATAATTTAAAAAAAACTATATTGGATTTGAGCCTGTTGTATAACTTCATATACAACGTTTTCTCGATTTAATTAACGATATCTTAGCTAGGGATTCGGATTACGTACCTAAGTATTAGGTACTTGGGTACGTAATCTGAATCCCTAACTTAGATATTGTAAAATAATAAAAGAAACAATAAACAAAAACAATTAAATTTAAAATGCTGTTATTAACGCTTAAAAGTACGCTCTCTCAGCTATTAGCTGTACACCCCGCAGGGTCAACGATCTTTTGTGGACTGTTACGATTGCTATAACATTTTTATTTTAAGTCTATTTTTTTTCTATTTCAGTTAATATGCTTATTATTCAGGCTCAATTTCGAGCATTAATTTGAAAATATTTTGCATACGTATAACACTCGTATATATGATAAAAAATATCGCAATCATTTAATTAACTCTTGTAATTGGAGATATTCAAAATTATCTTCAAGCTCATATCCCCGAAGAGGTTAGCAGAGGCACAACCAAGGCACCCACGTCTAGCCGAAGAAAATAAGTCCCGCAATGTTATGGGTGGCAAGCCTATCGCCAACCGAGCACATATTCTATACCGGGCAACGATTTTTTTACTTAAAAATTGAAAGTACAAATTTTTTTTGTTGCCCAACCCGTAAATTTACCCGGGACCTCAAGAAATCAAGTCCGTCGCCGGACCGCTATACCACAGAGACAAGATCTTCAAATGTTAACTAATAAACAGGGTCCATTTGACACCACAATGAAAACTTCTGTGTTTGTAGTTCTGTGTTTGTGATCTGTAGTTTAGATACATACACGGAAACAAGCGGTTTTTCAGCCCGCAATGTATAGCGAACAAAGTATACGCATTAGGCCAGACGTTGCAAGTTGTGAGTGACGACTTAATACGCTGTTTTATCACATTGCTTTTTTTAATAAAAATGTGTTATTTATTAGATACTTCCCGTGTTGGCCCGGGCTCCTATGTAGAATAGATCATCTGCCTTCCTGCCAAGTTAACTCGTAAAAAAAGAGCAAAGACTTACCGTCACTAACACCGTGACATTTGACTAGGTGGTAGAGTTTATTACCCCCCAAACCGGAACACGTCATGACGTTATGGCGGCAGGAATAGGTAAGGCGGTGGTACCAATCCGTGTGAGTCACTACGAAACTCTACCACGTAGTCAGATGTCACGGTGTTAGTGATGGTAAGCCTGTGCTTGCCTTTTACGAGCTACCTGGCAGAAAGGCAGATGATCTATTCTGCAAAAGGAGCCCGGACCAACACGGGGAAAAGTAAAACTGCAAAAACCGACTCCAACTATTTCATAAGGTTGCGCCGAGATTTGATAATTATTATTTCCATCTACTAATATAGTATAGAAGTATACCTATTGCAAATAAATATCTATATATTTATATACATAATTCTTGTGTTCGTGTGTTTGTTACTGAACTCTTTCTAGACGAATGGACGGATTTTGGTGCAATTTGTATTCAAATGAATTCGAGGATGGTTTAGATTTACGATTTGGTCTCCTGGAAAATGTGTTCGTAACATTTTTTTATTTGTTATTAGTCGTTGATTTTGGAATGTTGGATCCATCAGACTACGCTACTATGGAAGCAATAATGTCAAGCGATACGAAGATTTCTGGGTTAGCTAGTATATACATATATATAAATCAATGCTACTTTTCGTTGTAATAAATCTAAACCAAATGTTTAGGCTTTGTTCGGACTATTTAGTAGATGGTTTATGTGAAGTTTGCATAAAATCGGTGGAGTGATTCTTCATTTATCACATTTTGTTAATGGGTATTTTTCTGTCATATTGAAACTTTTTTCAGACGGGGATTCTCCTGTCATATTGAAGCTTTTTCAGTTTTTTTTGTTTTGTTGTGTAATGTCTTTCATGCGGTCATACATATACGTAGCTAAGCACGTACCAGGTCGCTAGTATTATATAAAACAAAGTCGGGTTTGTTACAACACTTATAACTCGAGATCTGCTGGAACAATTTTCATGGTTTTGATTCGTTGGATTTGTCTCCGCCCCGAATAGCAGAATATATCTAAAAAACAATGAAAACTCGACAAATTCATAAATATGAAAAACGAATCATCTAGATATATAAAAGAAAGTCGTGTTAGTCGGCTAAACCGATTAGTCTGAAATTTGATTGGGAGGTATTTTAGACTGGGAAAAGGACGTAGGGTACGTTTTATTCCGTACAACAGCGAGGAAACTAGGAAAAACAACATTTTAATTTTTCAGGGCGGAACGAAGTTCGCCGAAATGGCTAGTATAGTAATAAATAGAGTAAAAATTTTGAAGATATCTTACAAATCTGCATACGTTCCCTTGTCTGTGAAGTATATAAATCGGTCGTCATCATTTATTTAGGTGATTACATTGTTATTCGAGTTAAAGCAGACTCCTCAATCATCACCTCCGGTATCCATTACCCAATTTGCATTATAGAGGCCGGTATGTCCATGAAATATGTGAGTTTATAACCGGTCTATATGTCTTTATAGTAGAAGGCAAACAAACAGACGGATTTCCTGATGGTAAGAAATTCACGCCGCCTAAAGACACCAAAGGTGGTAATGGTGCGTTGCCAACCTTAGGCCGGGATGTTAGGCCTTGAGCAAAAGTAAGTTTACCGGATACCTTACCCCCCAAACCGGAACACGTCTTGACGTTATGGCGGCAGGAGTAGGTAAGGCGGTGGTACCAATCCAGGCGAGTCACTGCGAAACTCTACCATCTAGTTAGATGTCACGGTGTTAGTGACGGTAAGCCTATGCTCGCCTTTTACTATTATAAGAGCAGAATACTTAAACTGTAACTTCTGCGATTAAAAAAATAATTTGCTCTAATTTAGTCCATGGAGAATCATGCGCGGTTTCAAAAGACAATTGGAACTGACATGTCCGTATGATTTTTAGCTAAATCATCTGCTCCTTCAACTTCATTCTGATCTAGCCACTTAAAGCCGATGCCGCTTACGCACAATAACTTATTAGCTCGTCCATTATGGTCGCACTTTGCGGAACATACGTGTTTGCTTAGCTGGTGTTACTCGTATGTAGGCTGCTCACGTATGCTCGGTAGCTCTCGTGATAGATGCGGTTGAATTGCTAGACACTTTCGTATTAGAAATGGAACAAATGACTTTCCGTCATACTGTTTATAGTCTGGAATTGTCAAGTGTCCATTAACACCCGTGTTGTTCTTTGCAGAATAGACCATCTGCTTTCCTTCCAGGCAGCGCGTAAAAGGCGAGCATAAGCTTTAGTATTGGTACCACTGCCTAGTCTTATCCTGCCGCCATAACGTCTGTGTTTGCCGTACTGTTGCGTCTGTGTTGAAATCCTTGTTTACCTTCTGATAACATAAAAAAAAACTAAGTGATAAGTATGGAGGTGGAAGACAACGGTCGTGAAGAATAATAGGTTAGACACTGTCCACTGGTCAGGATTAGGGTTGAAAATCACAACTAAAATACATGTATTTTTCTATCGGGCTTTGTATTTTTTAATAAATAGATATAATTTCCATGAGTTCCTACGACGTATTTTTCGCAATTTTTTTACATGTATTTTATGATGTATTTTTCAGAATTTACCGGAATATAGTGCACGGAGTCAACTTTGGAGTAACGAGCTGTTGTGGCGTCCCAATAAGAATATTGAAAATAATTCATCTTTATTGTCTTTTTTTTTCATTCAGTGCAATTAATGAAAAATACATTAATAATGTATGTATTATACACGTAAATTTAATTTTTAGAAATAGCCCTAAATTTGTATTATTTCAAAGTGACATGTATTTTGTTGGAAAAATTCAAAGCTGCGAAAAAAACAAATGAGTATATTTCGTCATTTTCATCGCTATCCAGGATATTAAAGGTGCAAGTGTGCTGTTTATCCTACCTCACGGACTGGACCGTGTAAAGTACAGATAAGGATAAGAATATTATGTTCCTTTTTTAAATTTTAATCGACTGCAAAAAGGAGGAGATTATCAATTCGTCTAAAATTGTCAGCATCTTAACCTTGGAATCGGTATTTATTGCAGTTTTGCTTTGCCTAAATTTTAGTCACAACAATTTTAATTTTTATAGTTGGTAGGAGTTTACCGTAGACTATAGTTATTATATGTTACAGGTGCATCACTATCACATAAATATGTTAAACACTGTAATTATAGCGGCAGGAAGCAAGGTGCTGGTCTCTGATGGACCAAGTTCCTACAGTGTTTATTGTACTTGTACTGTGTTTAAATGATTGCTGGTAGTATTTTATTGCGTAGTTCGTGTGTACCTAGCGATCCCTTATTGGCATTGATTACTCTAACATACAACTTCCAAGTGGCCGGTGTACTTGACCGAAATAAATTCAAACTTTCCTGTTGATCCGGCGGGACTAGTTGAGTCGGAATCATTCGAGGTACAAAACTTCTGTTCAACGCAATGGGTTTTCGTTTCACTGTGCTGTCGTCTTTAGTAAGTAGAGTTTTTGTTAGTAAATAGTATGGATAATAAAGTAAATGAAACATTTTAGTAGTACACCGAGATAGATGCCGAACGTGTTGAAAAAAAAAACCTTATAATATGTTGTTTGAGAAAACTGGTAGATGCATGAGTATTTTTTTTAATTTGTGAAAATAAAAAAATGGTTTCTTCAACAACTATTGAGTGTTAGCGAGTTTTGCTCTCCTCTATGTTTTGAAACATTTATCCCATTTAGGGGATAGCTGCTTTACTCAAATAAATTACGTTTGGGATAGATGACTTGCCGAAAAACAAGGCATCTATATTCTAAAACTTTATTGCAAGTTGCCATTCAATGCAATCATATAGAGACATACTACAAAGTCATCAAAGGGATATTTAGATTTTGATAGGTATATAAAATAATAAGCTATTCATCCGCAAAACTATACAATCGGGCATTTATGTAACTGGTGCATAAAATAAAAAAAACGAGCATTTATATAATTGGAGCATCTACCTTGGTTTTTTTTATAGATAGTCCTAAAAAATATAAATCTTAAAAACTAGTTTCATAAGATAAGCTATTTTAAGGCAGCCAAACTTTTAATGTCTTATTTGTAGACAAAGACTAATGTAAGTGTAAAATAAGTTGATATTACAGTCTTTACCACAGCGTAATAAAGACCAGATTGAACCTTGGAGTACTTTAGTCCATGTTAATTAATAAGACGTCTAAAGCACAAGTCCATAAATATAGTGTATCAAAAATTGTTAAGGGGTTTTAATTAGGGTGTTTATTAAAAGATGATTTTCTAAGTTTTTTTGTCAACGAAAAAATAAGAATAAACTCTATTGTTGATATTACTTGTATGTAATGCAAGCCGAATAAGCGAACTTTGTTCAAGTGGCACTCCATACTCTGCAGGAGGACTTAGCGTAAAGACGCCTGCATGTAATATAAGAAAAATACAAAATATTACCAGCGATTTCACCCACGTGTTCAAATTATTTGACTCTTCAACTTTAGTCATTGAGATTTAAAAATAAAAATTAGGCAGTAAAGTTGTTTTCCAAATCCTATTTTATTGTTTGTACAAAATCCAAAAACATTTTTTTCACATCGTTTACACGAAATTTTATGCAAAATTTTCAAAAAATTAAAAGGTTCATGCATAATTAAACCCCCTATTTCACCCCGTCAGGGGTTTAATTTTGGAAAATACTTCCTTAGAGGATGTATATAAGGTGATGTAATACGTGGGTGAATTTTTGAAGTTTCTAGCCTTAAGGGTTTTGGCCTGTGCGTTTGATGCCTTTGCCTTTAATATACTAGTTTTGCAAGAAAGTATCGGGAAAAGTTTAATAATTCACAAACTGTTATTCATTAAAATTTATTTTACCAACCTCGAAGTAAGCTCCTTCAGAGAGGATACGAGCACCAAACAACCCCAAATTCAATCGTCAAAACATTTTTTAAACGCTGTTTCTGGAGTTGAGTTCAGTTCTCGCTGCTAATTCCATTGAAGGTCTTCTACTGATTGAAAACCGGTACCATGGAGTGGTAATTTGAGTTTAGGAAAAAAGGAAAAAGAAAAAAGTCGGCTGGAGCAATGTTTAGAGAATATGGTGGTTACTCGATAGTATTTGTTGAGTGTTTGGTGATTTTTTTTAATTTACAAGAATAATACATATTATTACGGTACACATTTTTTTTTCTTGAAAAAGATTTCCTTAAGGTTAGAAATTCAACCACCTAGAAACACCAAAGATGGTAATGGTGTGTTGTCAACCTTAGGCTGATATTTTAGGCGTCGAGCATAAGTAAGTTTACCTTATCCTCCGAACCAGAACATGCCAACGGCAAGTACTGACGTTACGTCAGCAGGAATAGGTAAGGCGGGGTTGCCAATCCGGATGAGTTGCTGCGAAACTCTAGCACCTAGTCAGATTTCACGGTGATAGTGACTCTAAGCCTATGCCCGCCTTTTACGAACTGCTTAGCAGTGGTGGTCTATTCCGCAAAGGAGCCTGGACCAAAACGGAAAAAATTGTCTTAACATTATCATATTATATCATAAGCTCAATGATAGATTAAGATAGTGCAGTTGCTTATGCTTTAAGTCACTTGAATCCTGTAAGAGGGCTAAAAGTAAGACTATTCAAATCTAGACAACTCATAGAGTATCAACAAAGTTCAAAGAAGAGAACTGGCAAAACAACTTTGTATTACTATACTGCTTTTAGACCCTTCGCAACTCAAATACGTTTATGGTCCTTTGTCTGGCCTTGTAATTACCCATTTAACCTTTACACGCCTCTTATGATCTGCCATTCAAGAAGGTAGATGGTATACTATACACTGAAGACCCAGACTAGCGTGATAAATACAGGAGACCAAACAAGCTATTATAAAGCCTACTTGGCCTACTCTACGGAGATCTGTAAAAGATATTCTTATGTCGGAAAAAAATTAATCATAAATTCAAAAAATCATTTTGTCACTAAAACTAGTTAAAACTGTATTCTAAGTCAGATGTCATTTTAGGTTTTAATAAAAAAAACATGTTAAAAAAATAGATAATTCCGGACAACGACCTTGTTCACTTCCTGTCAAATTAGACCGCTTCGTTGGTCGAGTAGTTAGCGTACACTCCTAATATCACCAGTCAACCGCGAGCTCATGCTACATTATTTTTTTATTTCATTTTTTTATATGTTTTTATTTTTATGGCATTGGAAGGCAAACAAGCAGACGGATTTCCTGATGGTAAGAGGTAAAAGTGGCCTATAGTCATCATAGGTGTTGCAAGTGTGTCGCTATTTTTTTTCCGAGGTGTTTTTCCAATTGTTGTACAAGCTGAACCTAACCTCAGAACTGGAACATAATACTGTCATTATGGTGTCGAAATAGATAGGACAATGGATACGGCACGGCACGCTGAGACCAGTTATCACCGATGGGTCAGGCATTTATGTGATAAAGTTCGTGAAGATTAGTACAAACAAACAGACAGGTTGACTGATAGGAACATATCACCATTTTCAAAGACATGAATAATTATATAGTAGCACAAAACTCCAAGTGCTTTTAGCGGAAGTAAATGTATAGCTAAGGATAAATGAAAAGAGGTCTTAACCTAGAAGTCCTAGGAGGAGAGTCCTAACATTGTTGCTAAGGAAAAAGTCAAGGTTCTCGCAAACTGGTCACCAGTTTTCTGGACAAGGCGTAGCAAAACTATAAGATTTATACAATTCGTCTAGCCTTTTATCACCTGCTCCTTAGTAAGTCCTGGAATTTTTTTTACACGAAATTCTTAAAAGAAAATGTCACAGGATTATTTTTTCAGGTATTTGCTATTGTTGTAAGTGCATTTCCATCAAATGACCGGCAGAAAAGGGATGTGATGGAGTCCATGAAAAATGCTTGGAATGAAGTGGTGAAAACATTCTCTGACGCTGGAGATGCAGTTGTTCACGTTTTCAGGCCGACTGAAAAAAGTGTAATTGACAAAATGGCAGATGGGGTCAAAAACCTTACTTAGTAATTAGTTTAAGACAATAAACTTTTTTATACAAGACATTGTAATTAGTAACAAGTAATATATTTTTATAGTTCAAGTTGGCGATCGTTAGTTCAGTTAAATTTTTATGATCAAAGTTTTCGGGCTCAAATAAACTAGAGAGACGTTAAATGAATAAAAAAAGTCATTGACCTCTTTTCCATTTATTTGAATTGTGTTGATAATCTTTAGTATCTTTTTCCCGTAAAAAAGTCATTATTTAAATTTGTGCAACCCTAGAGCTGTAACTAACTTGTAATTTGGAGTTTTTTCTCAAATAGTTTATATGGGAAAAAAATTTTCATTTTTAGAGAGACAGCGAATAAGAATATCTGCTCTACGTTTTTATAGTTTTCATCTGTAGCATTTGGTGAATTACTATAATGATTATTTTTTATTGGGAGATTTTTGTGTCTATTAAATTATAATGATCAGAGTTCAATTATTTTTGTAGTGATCCCAAATAAACATAATTGTAAATGGTGAAGCGTGTGATAACACATTGTTAAGATTAGTACACCTAAGCTTCGTGAGTGACTTATGAATTGAGTATAGTTTTCTCAATGATGATCCAAAGTAGTCGAGAATAAGGGAGATACGTTGGCTGGTAGTTTTAAAAGACTTTGATCGAGTGTGGCACAATTCATTTTTGTTTTAGCTTCCCTCTTACGGATTTTCGGAGTAATTGTGCAATTGAATTGTGTACCAACTGTGTTGCAAGGCAAAGGCTCAATGCTCAATGTACTTATATCCCCGAAGAGAGAGACAGAGTCACAACCAGAGCACCCACGACTATCGGAAGACACTAATGCCTGATTTCACCAAGAGCCCCTATATTTTAGGGGACCTTTTAACGTATTTTAGAGGACTGTTTTATATGGAAACAGTCCCATAAGTAACGTTAAAAGGTCCCCTAAAATATATGGGCTCTTGGTGAAATCGGGCGTTAGTCCCACAACGTGATAGGAGGCTAGCCTATCATCGTCGACCGGGCACATCCCCATGCCAATCCCAGGCAACGTTATTTTTTATACGAAAAATGAAAACATACATTTTCTAGTTTTTTAGTAGCCGGGACCTCACCAAGTCAAGTCCTACCCTAGACCACAGAGGCAATCGGTTTCAGTGTTCTCAAGGTTGAGTATTATCTTACACATTATTTCTTGTGCATATGCGTCACATGACACAAATTTGCTACACTCAATAGTTATGCAGGCGCTACTACCACACAATATTTCTTGGAACATATCATTCAAGTCAGGAATTAATTTGAATTTGAAGTCGATAATCTTTTGACCAACATCTCTTATTCTGGCCAAAAGAACCTGTTATCATTTTCCCCTAGAAAGTACTAAATTGCTCGTTTTCCGCTTTCTTTCACATCCTCTGAGAACGTTTTCAATGCCAAAGACTTGAGATTAGAAGTAATCTCTTGCTTTGAAAACGCCCTAATTTAGTTTCTAGAAAACTAGTTATCTGGAAATATTGCTTCCGGAAGGGAATTTCATTTTTTTTAAAAAGGATGAAGATTGAAGAGCGAAAACGAGCCTTGAATTTTTTGGTATTACTTTTAGGCAACACACGGAATGATGTCTAGAATGTGATTGACTGAATTTTGAAAAGTTCCCCCAAAATACATAGATTCAAAATGAATTTCTAATATTATTGTATGCAATTTATATACACCTTAATAATGTATTTTTTTAAGTGATAGGTCGGCAAACAAGAACACGTGTCTTCTGATGGTAAGAGATATACGTGGCCTACAAACATCATAAATGCTACAGGTGCGCTGTCCGACGGCAGGGAAGTTAGGCCTATTCTGCAAGTTTATGGTAGCGTACTATATTGCATGCCAGACAACCCAGTAAACTTCGTACCATCCGATAATGACAGCTACTCACAGTTTGTTCAGGAAAACAAAGTAAGCACTGTAAATGTATCTTCATGCCCTTATCTCCAAAAATGTAGATAGATGCCTACCAAGACGCCTACGACAAGACGAAGATACTTAGTGCCACAATGTGAGTGGTAATAAACTTTATACATTATTTTCTGGTTATTACTCTGTAGTAAGTAAAATAAAGTTCCTAGAATTAATATTTTATGACTATCAAAGTATCTTCACGCCCATATCCCCGAAGAGATAGGCAGAGGCACAACCAGGGCACCCACGACTAGCCGAAGACACTAAGTCCCACAATGTGATAGGTGGCAAGCCTATCGCCAACCGGGCACATATCCAATCCCGAGCAACGTTTTTTTTTATTAGAAAATTGGGAAAACCCGAATTTTTGTAGCCCGACCCGGGATTCGAACCCGGGACCTCACACAGTCAAGTCCAACTACTGAACCGCTAGACCACAGAGGAACTATTAGAATTGGGAAAGAAACTAATTTTAGTTTAGTGTTGTCCTTTCTTAATTATTTAAATTTTAAGCTAATAATAAAATAATATTTTCATATTCTCTTTACGAATGCAAATCAAACAGGCGTTTTGGTAAAAAATGTTAAATCGTATTCTATTTTGGTTAATTCAAAGTAAACTGTTAAAATTTAATAAATACAAAGTAATATATTAAACCAGGGATTTTATATTAAACTATAGAAAATGACAAGTCGGCATAGTTTGCCAATTTCACTTTTTTCTACATTTTGTAGCCGCATTTTGAATTTGAATGCTGTCATTTTAAGTGACAGTAATAGTCAAAAAATTAAAGCAAGTCGATTCATATAGATGCGACCTTTGCGTTAAATATATCTACATGTCAGGAGGGCCAACATGTATCCAGAGGGTTTGGATCTATGTCGAAAGTATTATCACTGTCATGTGGCCAGTGAGTTTGTTAGGTACATTGCGCAAGTACGCCTGCTATCCTACCTTCCAGACTCTTGTACCAGGTACAGCAATCATTCAATTAAACTGAAAAAATCTGGGTACGTATTTGCAGGAAGGATGTGCAATTTACTGGCACCTAAATTGCCCTTCTTTGTGGTGCGCTGTGAGGTCAGAAAGGCTTAATGCTAATGCTAATACTTATAATCGTGATATTACTAAACTTCATATTCAGGCGCTTATAATTGTTATGTATCTTCACGACCATATCCCCGAAGAGGTAGGCAAAGGTACAACCAAGGCACCCACGACTAGCTGAAGACACTAAGTCCCACAATGTGATAGGTGGAAAGCCTATCGCCAACCGGGCACATTTTTAATCCCGACCAACATTTTTTATTAGAAAATTGGAAAAATCCAATTTTCTTTTTGTTGGCCGACCCGAGATTCGAACCCGGGACCTCATGCAGTCAAGTCCAACATCCGCACCGCTAGACCACAGAGGCGATCAAATTGTTATGCTTTTATTTTTAACCGAATTTAAAAAAGGAGGAGGTTCCCAATTCGACTGTGTTTTTTTGATGGTTCTTTAGTAAGAGGGGTCATGATCTCGAGGTGGTCCCTTGTCAATTTTATTAAGATCTGACTTACTGAAAACAACACTTGCTATCTTCCAAAATAAAGAATTATTAAATCGCGACGTGGAACAGTAGTTTTTGCAGTTTTACTGCACTTAAATATTGAAATCGGTGTAAGTCTGAGATACAAACGACCTTAATCTATTTAATAGATGAAAAGGAGAAATTGAATTTATATCAAATTTGTTACATACTTATCACAAAAACAGCCCAGGCTTAAATTTTCCAAAAGAGACAAAATTAATTCAAATCAGAAATGCTTATTTCAACATTGCATTGAACATGAGCAAGAGTAAGTTTCTAGTCACATTATAGTTTTATTCTTAAAAACCATTGGTGTTCTGGTGTGTTTAAGGGAGTTTCGTCAGGGTAGGTGGAAGTGAACGGTTGTGGGTGGAAAATGTGAAATAGTAGAACTATTGCCCATACCTGTCCTTTACCTTGTAATATTAATCTCTCTAAAAAAATCTGGAATAATTCAGAAAGTTCCAGAATATGTGAAAATGATTCAATCAATCAAAATGTTTTAAAAAGTTCTAAAAATAATTAAAAAGACCCTGATATTTCGAAAATATCTTGAAGTGTTTAAATCTTTTCCATATGATCAAAAAGTTCCAGAAAATTCTGTAATGATTTAGAAAATTCCAGAATGGCTGTTAAAATTGGCACAAAATGATCGAAAAAGTTCTAAAAAATTCTGGAATGACCTACAAATTTTCGATGTACTAAAATGTTTCTTATTTCAACTATAGTTATTTCGATACGTTGTTAAGTTAATTAGTTTGATAAATTCATTACATCTCTATACATACCGTCTGTCTTATTAATAAACAAGAAGTAAAGTATATCAAGGTTTAGCCTGCTATTAGAGTCTTTATTTTCATGTAATGCACACTACAAAATCAACCTAAATTTACTTTTAATTTAGTCCACGTTTATGTTTAGTTGTCGAAAAATTGTCTAAGATATAAATCTATAAACTACTAAACAAAATGTAGCTATCCTAAAATATTTGTTATACCATTTCTTATACGATGTATTTTAACTTTGAAGCCGAGCAAAGCCGGGCTTAAATAATAGTTTGATATAAAATACATTTAATGCATTAAATACATGGGTGAAGGTCGTTACTCATTCAGATCTTCAAATGAACAAGCAATTACATGATACAAGACTGTTGACTGGTGACTAGAACAGTGACTTTAGCCAGGTAGCGGATCCTCTACTTATCTGTTCCTGCCGCCATGATGGTTGTCTCAAGTTCCAATATAGAGGGTTAGGTAGCCGGTAATTAAAAAAGTAGTGTCACACAATTAGTGTTAAACAATATATAACTTGGCTTTCATTTGTTTATCGCGCGTTGCGAAAGGAGGCTAGACGGAAAAAAATCTCAAGAAATTTGTAGCGACACCCTTTGTTGTAAGCTGTGCGGCGTGAGCTTCTCTCTCTCTCTCTCTCTCTCTCTCTCTCTCTCTCTCTCTCTCTCTCTCTCTCTCTCTCTCTCTCTCCTTTCTCTCTCTCTCTCCCCCTCTCTCACTCTCTCTCTCTATCTCTCCCCCCCTCTCTCTCTCTCTCTCTGTTATAGAAAGCAAGATATTTTCATTTCTATTTCGCATTCAACAGTGTGGTGTAGCGACTATTATTAAATAATATTCCCTACCCAGGCAAGTTGCAGCACAGCCCTCTACCACTAGTGGTCGGGTTGGTAATGACACATTTAACCTATGCTTGTCTGCTGGCAGGAAGGCAGATGGTCTATTCTTCACAAGAGTACCGGTCCAGTACGGGGAAACATGTAACGGATATCTATTAGTAAAGTAATAACAAGTGGTATAAAATATTTTATTTAGTATCCACTAATATTTACCAGTCAGATTTTAGAATAATTAATAGTTTTAAACTGATCACTTCTGCATACATGCTATCGTCGCTTTACATTTTTTGTACACAATTTAGGTAAGTTTATCTTAAGTGTAAATTATTTTTTTTTATTTAATTTCAACAAGTAATATTAATTAATTTTGTTGCACACTGACTACATAAAATTTAAACCATCGCTATCTTCTTTTAACTTAAGTAATAGAAAGAGACAAATCACGTCTAATGCTGTCAGATTAATTTGTACGTGATATTTCTACAGACGTTTAATATATTCCACGTGAAATTTTAATTAAAACGTCACAAGTCAAAACGAAATAGTCTGACATATATAAAAGTTTCTATCTCTTGATTTTGTTTTATTAGAAAATTATAGTATACACCTGAAATAATTTTGGTTTGTGCTCAGCAAAATTGCCATCAATATTACATGTATAAATTGAACGTTATAGAAGTATACATTTATGTCAATTTATGTATGTATCTTGATGTAAGTACTGTCAATGTTAAAAGTTATTTATTAAATTTACAAACAATTTAGGTATATCGAAAACTCCTAATTCACCTCTGTGCATGACAGTACCTGATTATAATTTAATATTTTTATAAGAAAATGTTCAATACTCTTTTGTGTAAAACTTGAAGTTAAATTACTCTAAAAGCATTTAATTTGTCTTACGTACAAAATTGTTTAGTGCCTAAAAGTTACAAAAAAAAGAATATCTTTATATAAAAATAACAGCGCGAGCGTGACAACCTCACGTGTAAGCGCGTCGTAATTTGTTATATTACGTGAACACTAACACAAAGACAGTTATGCAATCTTATACGTCACTATGATAAGGTATAGTAGTATCGATATTGAAATCGACGCACCTACGTCCGTCTGCTTCTAATGTACTATCATTAAATATTTCTATCAATTTCTCTGTTCTGGGCTGCGCAATCGTTCCTTCAGGATAATCCGGTCTTTTCTCATAACTCTGATCATCTTTCTGCTTCTTACGGGATGGTAGTATGATTATCCCACCCACAACTTCCTTATTCTGTTTCACCTCATGCTCTTGCGCAATCTCATAATTCTTTCGCCTCAAATCAGAAACATCACATTGGTATACTTCGGACTTGTGTTTTTCTTTGAAAAACATGCAATATGTGATCCATATAACAACAAGTGCTGCCTGAAAGCAAGAACATTGTGAGTTGGTTCAAAAAAGAAATATATAAGGAAAATAGATTCAGAACTTACCAATACTAAAGCGCATATAAATCCAGCGATGTAGGTCATTGTGAAGTTTTATTTCTAAAAATTATACAAGACACGAGTGCTGCATTTGAGATTGGAACAGTAGCTGCCAGTCCGTCGCATTCAATTAAACCACTCAACTCTTTTAGTATGTGATGTCATTGAAATGATTGAATTCGTTTGCTCCAGCACAATAAGAATTGAAACGATTTCCTCTGCGAGACAAAACGTCCTATGTAGTAAAAATACCTTTCGCTACTCACTGTTTTATGCAATACGTAAGACAGGTTTTCTGTGTACGAATGTGTGGAAATACTCTACAGATTTCATAATCATGTGAGCTAGGTTAATTATTTTTTACAGTAATATTTTTAATTCTTTTATGGATACTTTAATACATTTTTAGAAATATTTATGTTTCGTACATTTTGTTGATGGTATCGCCGTGTTTAGATTTATTAAATAGATGTGTCATAAGTATGTGTGATATAAATGCTGACCTCATTGGCGTAGTGGTTAGCGTACAAGACATTGTCTACCAATCGCGAGGCTCGGGTTCGATTCCCCACGCGGTGGGCATTTGTGTGATGAACATAAACGTCTATATTTCTGGGTCCGGGTGTTAATTAAATTTTTATAGGTATTTATTTTAGTATTTCTATGTATTAGTATCGTTATCTAACACTCGTAAAACTAGAATTTTGAAAAGATTTTAGGTCGAATATGTAATTTGTCCAAGAATGTTTATTTATTTAATATTTCATAAAAATGATTCGCTAAAATAAATTTATTTGCGCGCATATCTAGTGACAATGACGATTTTGAATTATTTGTGGAAATTCAGGAAAGGTTTTAAAAATAACAAAAATGTCAAAACCAAACGGAAGGTTGGTGTGCGGTTCAAATGTTTCGCCGGTACAGCTAGTAGTGTTAAAATAATTCAGCGTAATAGAACTGCAAAAACCTACTCTAACAATTTCATCAGGTGCCACATGATGATTTGATCAATATTTTTATGAAATATGGTAAATTATTCATATATGGTCCCACATGCTTTTTTTATGACATTGGAAGGCAAATAAGTAGATGGATTACCTGATAGTAAGAAATTCACGTCGCCTAGAGATACCAAAGGTGGAAATAGTGCGTTGCCAACCTTAAGCCGGGATGTTAGATGCTAATAACATCCTACTATAACTTTTTGCATTGTACTTAACAATGCATTATTAATTATTAAGTGAAGCTCAAAAAGTAGTCAGAGCGTGATAAAATTAAAAAAGGACCACCTCGGGATTATAACTTGTCTTTTAAAAAAAAACTACCAGAATTAGTTGCCTATTGTTTAACATACAAAAAAAACATAGTCGAATTTATAACCTCGTCCTTTTTTTCGAATTCATGTCTTAACTCTGCTGACGAGAGTTTTATTAATTAGTTTTCTTGATTACTATAAAATAACATCACTGAAAAATTACGGACCTCATATTGATAACCTTTTTACTATTCAAAAGAATATACCAAGAAACATTAAAAATAAGAAACGAAACGAAAAGAAACAACAAAGATAAAATTCTAAAATTATTTTTAGAATCAATTTATACCATAGAATTTTTATTAACACATTGAACTTTATCTCATACAAATATAACACTGAAATTAAATTTCAACAACTACCAACAAAAACAACATCACTTCAGCTTTCAACCAAAAAATCCACATAGAAATCGTTCCGTCAGTTAAAAAGCAGTGACGCCACAAACAGACTTACTTAGCTTACACACAAAAACATCAAAATTAAAACACCCCTCTTTTTCCGTTGGGGCTTAAAATAATTATCATCTGCTAAAAACACGAGATTAAAAGTATAAAACTTTGTTTGCTGTTTAAAATGTTTGTTTAAAATCCAACATAATACAAATGATTCTTAGCTACATCAGATACAGGTTTTGTCGGTAGCTATTAAAAATTTTCAATTCTGGTGAAATTTAAATATTTTTAAAACTCAAAAGTTGAGAGAGTTGTAAAAAAAAGAAATATCATTTTTCGTAAAGTACAAACTGAAGCTTTGACGGTAAGAAGTTGGGCCCTGTAATAATACGCAACTAAAACGGCTACGGTATTCTATGCCTGACGTAAAAGGTAACTTTACTGAGGAAGGGTCTGAATTTTCCCGCCACTTTCCCAGAAAGCAGTTTACTCGTTAAAAAAAGTCGCTGAAAAGATAACGGGTTCGGCTAGTAAGCAACAAATTTTGTATATTATTTATTTTTTTGCAATTGGATGATTTGATTCAAATGATTTCTTACATTGTAAGCATTTTACATTCAATCGACCGCCTCGTTCCTCGAGTGGCTAGCGTACACGCCTAACTACACCGATCATCCGCGAGGCTCGGGCTCAATTCCCGATAGGGGCAGACATTTGTGTGGCGAACATTTAGATGTATGCATTTCTGGGTCTGGATGTTTATTAAATTTAATCTGGTACCTATCTATCTAAGTATTTCTATGAATTACAATCGTTGACTAACACCAATAATACAAGTATATTACTTGCTTACTTTGAGATTAGATTCAATTTGTGTGAGTTGTCCAGGGATAGTAATTTATTCCTTTTATTTACTCGTTAGAAAAGTTGCTAAAAAGATAACGGGGTCGGTAAGTAAGCAACAAATTTTGTATATTATTTATTTTTTTTTGCAATTGGATGATTTGATTCAAATGATCTCTTACATTGCAAGTATTTTACATTCAATGTCAAACGCTGTGTGTGGGCCAAAAAACGCTGAACACCTCGAAAATGTATTTAGCTGCAAAAAATACGTAATATAATAAAGATGGCGATATAACAATAGGTCATTTTCATATAATTCTCACGTTTGCTGTGTCAATGCCTTATGTATGATGTGGTCAATTTAATAGTCCGGGAGCCAGGTGCAAGTTTGGTTAATTATTTCCTCTCAAGAGATAATTCGTGAGACGCATCAGAGTATAGTATTATAAAGCGTCGTGAAAGCCAGCTGGCATTCCGTTGGGGGCGTGAGCGGTTGTAGCCTCCCATGCACGAAGAAAAAAAATACATTCACTGATTTCCTCTTAGCTGAAATTTTGTCAAATTGTAGCTCATCTAATATTTCAACGAAAAAAAATTATCAGCTGGTGTCTTGAACATGGATTTTTTTTATTCTCAGTGATTTCCTCTCAAACAAAAATTTACCTGATGATATATGTAACTGTGGATAAATATATAAGTCTAAGGCTGTATCTTGGTGGAAAAACCGGCAGCTGATAATTTGAAAGTTATTACATAGGAGTTAGGCAGGAGCAGTTACTGTCAATTTAAATGCATCAGCTGACTAGCTTTTCCTCGACTTATTGCTAGCTGATTTTTTTTATTTATCCCCTCATTATATTAACAGTCAGGTCACAAATTTTCACCTGGGAGGAAATGACGTATCTTTAATTATTCGACATAGCGCTGCTTCAGTATGAGAGTTGAGTTGAAATAAATATTCCGTATCAATGTTTTTGAAACGAACCAGTATGTTATCAAATGATATAAGATATATTTAAATAATTAAATAAACAACAACAATTTGACAAAATTTCAGCTGAGAGGAAATTAGTGAATGTATTTTTTTTCTTCGTGCGTGGGAGGCTACAACCGCTCAAACGGAGTACTAACTGACGTGTACTAGGCTTCAAAATACTATACTCTGATGTATTTCACTAATTACCGCTTGAGAGGAACTTGGTCATGAAAAATGTTGCTGGCTCCCGGGCTATAAAGCATTATTACCTGACGTCTCTAAGGCTTTCGTGGTTGTACCTTTCTTGAAGTTTCGATCCCAAGCAAGGTAAAATTTATTTAAAACTTCATAAAACACATTTAATTTTTTACGGTCCGTAGATGCTATTGGAGCGTCGCCATTGTATTGACAGTATATTGCGAAAGGTGTGCAACTCTACCTGCTATCATACTCTATGTAACGAAACACGACTGTAGCGAGAATTAATATTAAAAAATAAATTAGGTGGTGGATCCAATCCGAGTAAAATTAACCTAGTTATAACTGAGTGCGACCGTGAAAATATATTCAAGTAGATGATCTAAATTTGGGGCGTCCCCGCTCCGAAATAAGCAAAGCGAAGCGCTAGACCACTACTTAAATACTTTTTCTTGATGCTTTTCGTTGTATTTTGTATCCCTCTTTACTTTACTATACTAAGTAAATATTTTTTCAGCATATCCTGAAAAAATTTTTGTCTGTAGTAGACAAATTAAAAACATAAAATCAAAAAACTTAAGCTTTTCTTCAGCAGTAGTATAATTAATATTTTTTTACTTCAAACACATGTGACAATAACAAAACAACCAATCCCTCCGTTTTCACTAAGATGTAAAGTTTACTAGGTTCAAGGTTAGTATTTTAATGTTTAATGTTAGGTAAAGGTTGTAGAGTTAGAGCGTGTAGAGTTCAAACTTAGCTTAGCGTGACATCTAATGACTGTTGGACTTGCGTGAGTTGGCTACATTTTGCTTAAAATGTTTTAAATCAATGACTTATATTAGCATTTCGGTTATTGCTTTTCAACATCACAAACTTTTTTATAATCGTCTTTAAGTATTTTATAATAACACCATCTAAAACAGGATGTGCAAACAGTTTTATAACATTAAGAGGCATTCAAGCAGACAATTCTGAATGAAGTAAAAGTTGCCTAGAAAAACTCCAAACATATTCAAATCGAATTAAAATATTTTATTTTACGTCAATCCCACAAGAGGCACTTGTGACGCGTTTATATGTATAATACTAAATCATCCACCGGACTGGAACGCGGCCTCATACTGAGAATATCCGACAAGAAACTCAGCGGGTTGTCTTTTTTCCTTATTTTAAAGTATGTATA